>JAQIXR010000484.1:0-26496 GCA_034700825.1 Quadroppia sp. Gr-Ori-00064 | reverse complement strand
TTTTATCCGTTTTATTGATTCCTCTCTCAATCAGAGCCACAGCTATACTATTGGCGCGAGTCTTGAGCTCAGAGACAGTCAGACGTTCGTCAGTCGAGGCGTCGATCTATACATACAGTGAAAAACATATGAAACAAACATAAGACAATAATTGTTAATGACTATAGAAGTATAACATTACCAAGCACACTTTATTCTCGTCCAATTGATTCAATTCATGCCATAAAAGTTGACTAAAGCTATCGAACAAACATTGTTTGCTTTCGATATCCGAACGCAATATTAAATTATTAGACATTTTTTGTATTGAATTCTTGTATACAATAATTGTTTTGATTATAACTGTTATCGAAATAAATGTTTAACTGATATTTATATCAAATAAGAGACTCTTTAAAAATATTAATTGTGTTACGTTCTGCTGACGTAACGTATGAGTGGAATGAGTTGACACAAATTTAAGGACAGTTAGTTTTATTGATAACTGATTTAAAACATGAAAAACACTTATTGTGTGTAAGAATTTGTGGTAAAGACAATAGAATCGTATGATTGATATTCTGATACAAATGTGTCTCAAGTTTTGAATAATTTTTATTTTATTATTGAATTCTTTATTATTTTTAATTAAAATATAATTTTTTTTAAAAGTTTATAATTAAAGAGAATTTTGAAAAAAATCGTTTTATTTGAAAGTTATTTATATTTTAAAAAATATTTTATTAAAGTCTTATCAATTGCATTGAAATCTCATTGAATTTTCACATTTATTTTGAACAAAACATACAATTGTTTTAACACTCTTAACCGACCACTTCATCCCTAACCGACCACTTCATTCCTAACCATATTCTTATAATATTTTCTATCAATTTTTCCCGACTCTGTTCTTCGTATGTTTTCGACGAACACAACGCCAGCTTTGAGTTGATTATTGACAGTGAGATTGTCTTCAAAACAAAAACACATGAAAATTGACATTCATTTCATACACACATTCCATACCCGATACAAACTTCTCAATATCGGTGCCACTGACCGTATGGCCCACTTTGGGAACGACATAAGCTCTAGGCCATTGAGCGCCTCCCTTATTGTTGACGCCAACAACGATCACATCGGAAATGGATGTCAAAGTGAGTAAAAATTTCTCCAAATCTGTTGGAATGATTCGGGAGTAAAAGTTGGCGTCACCGGAATTGAACAGCGATTTCAGCCGGTCTGTTATGAACACCCGTTCCTCGTCATCATAATGACCAATATCTCCAGTCCTAAACCAGCCCTCACTATCGAACGCTTCATTCGTCTCCTTATCGTTATTATAATATCCGGAGAACAATGTGTTTCCGCGAATACATACCTCTCCGTCAATGTTAGGGCCGAGTGTTTGGCCGGTAGTCATGTCCACAACTTTTAATTGGGTGCCATTGGATACGCGGCCGAGATTACCAGGTATATAATTGTCGTTCGCAGTGGAACCGGTGGTCACATATAAAAACTCCGAAATTCCATAGTCTGAAACGAATTGAGAAAAGGTGTAAAGAGTGGGTGCTATTCACCAACAATACAGCCATACATTCCTTGATATGAATGCCATACATATCGCGAATGAACTTTGATATACATGTGAAGACACCACTATCTTTATGGCAAGAATGGCTGTCATTTGGGTATTTCTGAACCAATTTTGAAATTTTCTTCGGTATAATACCAAGGAGATATTCTATTTTCTTAGTCCGAAAGGAAATAAAAATATTGGGAAAGGCAAAGGAGTGGTAAAGGTTTGAACAAACAGTCTATTTTTCAATGAATTTCAATATGCTTTTAATGTAAAACAACTTTGAACTCAAGTCAGACATACATACAAATTTCATATTTTATAATTCATTTAAAAATTGTCTGCTTGTTCAAACCTTTACCACTCCTTTACCTTTCCCAATATTTTTATTTCCTTTCAGACTAAGAAAATAGAATATCTCCTTAGTATTATACCGAAGAAAATTTCAGAATCAGTTCAGAAATACTCAAATGACAGCCATTCTTGCCATAAAGGTAGTGGTGTCTTCACCTGTATGTCTCGTCAGTACTCTATGTCCTCATTCAGCCATAGAACCAAATAGTCTGACAAACATTTCTACGGTATAGCAAAACAACAGAAAAAAATAAAATGATTTTTATTATATATTTTTCTATATTATGTCAATTGTAATAAAGTGTTTGTATTAAGTGATGACAGAATTATAATGATTTTTGATTGAATGCGTAAAAAACAAATTATAATAACTTATATTTTGAATATATTTTTATGTGACATATATTACAAACATTTATTGTTTCATTCATTTCGCATAAAAATCAAATAAAACAATATTTTGTTTTTCGATCTATTATTTGTTATAAAACACTTTTCGAACCAAAATGTTATTAAGTTTTATATAATATTTGTTTACTTCTCAAACATAACAAAAATATTGAGAAAAACCTTTTGAAGGGTTTTGAATAAAAGTAGATATTATTTGACAAACAATAAAACGTTTTCTTATGTGAGCGAAAACGAAGGAAATACAGCATTTTGTGTGATTTACTACAAGTGATTGATTAGGAAATGGATAAATAGTTTATTGTTATTTGAATTGAATTTTATTTTAATTAAATTGCAATTTCAATGCATTTAACATAGCTTTAAATTGTTCTCAATTTTCACAATAAGTATTTTGTAAATCATTTATAATAATAATTATGAAAATTATTTATTCAAAAGAAATGTTTTGTGAAATTTTTAAATAAAATAAAAAACTTTTTTTGAAACTTATTTTCTAAACCAATAATTGTTAAAAATAATAAAAATTCGGAAATAATTGTAATTTTCGGAACAATATTAGAAATGAAATTATATATTAGTTAAGAAAATGTTAATATAATATGAAATGATATTCAGTTTAAATGTAATATATTTACTGTTATTTAATTTGTATGAAAAGTGGAAAACTTTTATTTTATTTTAATTTATTGTTATTTTTGTTGAATAACACAATTTGAAAAACTTTTAAATTATAAACATATTTATAAAAAGGATTTTAATTTCACTTTTATTTTTTTTATTTAATAATTTTCTGTTGCAATGAATCGAAAATGTTTTGAAAGAGAAATTTTGTTCACATTATAAAAGCTATTCATTATTTCCGCTAAATTTAACATTATTATCGATTATGACTTAAATGCAATAAATCTGATAAACAGTCCATTAATTGATTAAATTGATTATCAATGTATCAAATGATGAATAATTTGTGTAATTTTACTGTTTGGACAGTACTATAATCAGTAGGACTTCCAGTCGAGAGAATAATTGTTTATATAGTGAAAGAAAAACTAAATTTAAATCTTTATTAAATGATTTTGTGTCTGAATTTCGATATAAATATAGTCTTAAAACTACAGGAGTTTTAAAGTAATGTTAGATTAATATCAATAAATTAATGGCAAACAAATTGAAAACTGGATTCAAATTATACATTATATTATAATATATTACTTATGTTTAGAAAATTTTTTATTTAAACATTTAAATCCATTTCAAAGATTTATTTGAATTAATTATAAAAAATTAGATGTTTTTTGAGAAACAATTTGTCTTTTTTTAAATAAAAATTAAATAAAACACTCTTTTATTAATTGAAATTTATAGTCGAGAGAGAGAGAGAGAGAGAGAGAGAGAGAGAGAGAGAGAGAGAGAGAGAGAACAGTAAAGCTAGTGTATGGCCTAAAAAAGGTGAACAAGGCAAAATTGAAGCTAAACTAAGCTAAATATGATCCAAAATTAGCATTGACTTGATTTGAAGCACGACTTGAATGACTCGACTTCTCATTAATGAATATATATTACATATTATTAATTCGTTCTTAAAATATATATTAAAACATTTTTTTAATAAAACGTGTCTTTAGTTTAGTTTTCATTTTTTATTTATTTTTGAGCAAAATATTTAATGCATAAGACGTTTATAATTATAAACACAAACTCTTATTATAGTTTAGATCACAAAATGCATCTCTCATTCAAACCCTTAATGAAAGGGTTAATAATTTATATTTTCGCTCAAATATATATTCAGTTAAAAGATATATCTTTTAATTTATTCGAGTTTTTATACATTTGAATAAAAATATTGAATTTAAATATTGAAATATTTTTATAAATATTTTCTAATATTAATACTCGATATAAATATCTAAAACTAAATAAATAAATAAAAAATATATTTCCTTTTCAGTCATTTATAACATTTGTTAAATTAATTGAAATTATTTAAAAACTTTCATATTTTAAATATTTTTGATCTCAATATAGATGTGAATAAAAGACTTGAAGACATTTTTATTTTATAAAACGATATTTTGTTTGAATTTTTAATGTAAATTAATTTGTTTTTATGTAAATTAAATTAATTTTTAAAATGTATTTATTTGTTCTCATTTGATATGTTTAGTAAAAATATTATTGAATTTAACGATAAAATTATTATTTATTTTTATAAATATTTTACAAATTTAATATAAATCTAAAATAAATAAATATTAAATTTCATTAAAAATACATAAGTAACCCTGGTATGAGCTTATAAAATGGTTCAGAACATTCTTATTCATATTTTATAAACTAATCAAACATTTCATTAAGGGTTTCATTAGTTCTTATGAAGTATAGACAAAACCCTTTATCAAAAACTTTATAAAGTGTTTGAATTTAACTAAAAATTCATATAAATATTTAATATATAAAATAGAGTCAAATAATTAACACAAATAACAAACTTTTATAACTTTATCGTATCATTAAAATTGTGTTTTGTTTTCATAGAATCAAGTTTTATGTGATTTACGTCAAGTGTTTCCAAAGGAATAAAAAATTGTTATATAATATAATTTTGTGTTAATCTGTAAAATATTTTATTATAATTTTGAACTAATTCTGGAATATATTTCGCCTTTAATAACAACAACAAAAAGAGACAAAAAATGAAAAATTCGAGAATATATTTATGTTTAAAACAAAAACACATTTAAGACCAATTAAAGGGAAAAATATAACAAAAATGCTTTCATCAAATATACAGAAGAGTTAATCAAAAAATAAAACAAATAATTATATTAAAAGATAAACAAAATTGTTTTAACATTCAAGTCATGAAAAGATTTTTCTTTAGAGTAAAAATCAAATTAATTTAATATAAAAATAAAATTTTAATCAATTTTTGCAAACAATTTAATTATTTTTGTGTTATTTTGATTTTCTCCCTTTAATGGTGTAAAGAGTCTTAACAAATGAAGTAATGGTTTGTCTGATATGCTATCAAATGGTTAACTAATAAAAAATATGAAAATATTTGAGTTTTTCATATAAAAAATCCTTCCAAAAGAATGACCCAAATTGTTGTGAACATTATATTACTGTAAGTTATATTATATTATTGAAAAACAAAAAAAGAATTGAATTCAATGAAGAAATTTAGTGAAGAATAAGTATAAAAATCAAACAACAAATTACTGTAAATCCAATCACACATAAAGTCCTTTTGTGGGCGAAATGATTAATATGATTCTTATGATTAGTGCCCATTTCTCTCTCTCTCCCTCTCTTTTCCTCCCTGTGCTCAACAAATACAGACAGGAATGTAC
Source organism: Quadroppia sp. Gr-Ori-00064 (assembly GCA_034700825.1). Lineage (NCBI taxonomy): Eukaryota > Metazoa > Arthropoda > Arachnida > Sarcoptiformes > Quadroppiidae > Quadroppia > Quadroppia sp. Gr-Ori-00064. Next base: position 20,817 of record JAQIXR010000484.1, on the reverse strand, counting down.
AAAGAGTGCAATTATTGTGTTTTTGCTTTTCAATTATATCGTAAAATTGAATTAATGTGTTATTGGCGTTAATATATAAACCCTTTAAAATAGGGTCAAATCAAATGAAATGCAATTTTCATATCATATTTAATACTGTATTAACGCTCACACGAATCACAGACTCGTAATACAAACAATCAAATTATAATTCATTTTACATAATAATGTGGTTTTCATAAAGTATTTTACAATAACTACTTTAAAAGTGATCTAAACTGAGTGAAAAGGCCGAGGAGTTGTTGCTATACCTGAACTGTTAGTATATATACCAAGGATTTCGACAAAAATATTCAATAAAAAACAATACTTTCACCACAACTGTAATGCCAGTGCTATCAAGCGATTCGCATGAATTTCATAACCGAAATGTTATTAAAATTTTGGAGAAAAAAGTAAATTAAAAAATACAATACATTCCTCATTCACACCCACTCTGTTTGCTAACAAATAATGATTATATTTATTTGAAATTTGATTTGAATTATTCTTTTATTACAATGTCTTCAAAGCAAACATTATGTTATAATTCAATAATTCTTGAGAAATAGGACTCAGAATATAATTCGTTTTCATAATCAAATACAAAGCAAAACGAGAATAAACTCTCAATTTTACTCATTTCAAAATGCAATTCAATTTCAATTTTGTGAATAATTATAGTTTTTTGTTTGTAATTTCGGTTCAGTTTATAATAAACGCAAAGTTATATTCAGTTAAAAATTTTCTTATATTTTAAAAGTAGTTATATTTTTATAGCCTATCCTTGGAATGAATTATTAGTCAAAACCATAATTCAATCGAGAATTTGTTTTTAATAATAATAAAAAGTATAATTAAATCTATTTTAAAAATGCATTTTTTTATTTAAGTCTCTCTAAACCCGTTCCCATAGTCAGGCTCTAATGAGCACCGGTATTAATAATACAAGAGAAAATCAATTGAAACCTAAAATATAATCAAAAGTTTTACTTACTTTTTGACTGAAAACTTGTTTTTATGCGAAATAAATTTATTTGAAGACAAATCAGGTTTAAGTAAAAAGGTTTTCAAAAAGTTTCATTTCTATGACTTTCACTCGATTTTTGAAAAACTATTTTGAATGCAAAATGAAATCGATATAAGATTATCAAACATTAAGAATCACATAAAGAATATCATTTCAAACTGTAGTGAACTGTAAGACTAATTGTTATTCAAGTGTCGCCGCGCTGTCTATTAAGGGGTTTATAAAAATTATATAAAGTTTTATAATAAATTCAATGTCACCGAAGGAACGGTAGACTTTTGTAGAGGTATTTCTTTTTTGGACGCACCTGTGTTTGGCCAGTCATATATGTAATAATATATAACACCCTTTCCTCCAATAAATAATATACACGTGCTTTGAAAGTATGAAAAGGTTTTATCACTTTTAACCCATCTTTGATTTTCTTCATTCTTCATATGAGTCCTAAAAATGAAGGCACAGGTAGGACACAGGAGGGAGAGTAGAGTTTATTAGGTAATACATAAAATGGTAATACATGTCGCAAATGAAAGAAGTGAAGAATTTGTTAAACATTTTATATAAATCAAATCAAAGATGAGTTTTAGCCTTGAATTTGAATTTAATAAAATCAATGCAGAAATAAGATTATTTTGGCGCAGGTATTGAATGCAGAGGCGGTGTCGGTGCTCATGAATGCAAACAAATTGTGTGATTAGAATAAAATAGACGAATAATTCACAGATTATATAAAGTAATATCAATTTATCATTGGATAAAGTGTTTAAAACATTTTCTGAAACTTTTAGATTTTCAGACAATTTATATAATATTAGTAATAATATATTTTCAAAAATATTTCAAAAGTTATAAATTGTAAAATATTTTAAGTTTTTAGAGCAGTAATTAATAGTCAAAAAGACTATTAGATATCAATCGAAAAATAATGTCTTATATTAAGAATATTTTCAAATGTTTGCTATCATTGAGTGAAATGAAATATTGTTTGAATGATTGATAGCATAAATGTCTGACACTTTTCAAAATAATTATTGGTTTTCTATTGCTTATAATTTTCATAATTTATATTTTCAATCATTCTTTGAATATAATATAAATACATTTTCTATGAATTTTACATAAAATTCGTTTTTCTTTATCCAATTGTTTGGCAAAACCACAAATGTTTGTCAAATGAAGATTTAAAATAATTTTATTATTTTATATATAAATCATTTTTCAAAATACAATCAAAACTTAGACATAAATTCAAGAATAATTTCAATGAATCTTCACATTGAATATGAATTATTGTTAACTCGGTATTCATTCATGACATCAAATTGAGATAAACTTGCATTTGAGCCAAAATCACAGGCAATAAAAATATTTATCGTTTTCAGAGATTATCAAATATTTGATAGAATTTTAAATAAATTCAAACATTAATTGTCAAAAATAAATGTCAAACACAATGGTATTTAATGTTTGAGTTGTGAATCATAACTAAAAATGAAATCTTTTCATATTTAAAATTGTTTTTATAATGACTTTCCTCTTCATGTCTTTGAGTTGAGTGCATATGACTTATCAAAGACTTAAAGTTTTATAATAATTGAATCGATATTCAAAACTCAATTCATTACGTGATTTAAATATAAAATTTAATTTTAATTTTATATTTGACTTTCAATTAAGGAATTAAAAATACCATTAAGTCCTGAGAACTCATTACAATGTAATTAAGGTTTGAAAATATTCATTATATTCAGGCTATAACTAAGATATTAATGACTTGAGTCTCGTTCTTGTGATGAAATTTTGACGATTATTTAATAGTGTTTAATATTAATGACATTTTAAGACATTTTGAGACATTTATTCGACTGAAGGCTAGGTATACACAAGAGTTACAGTCATTTCAGTCTGTCTTCATTTAAAGCAATTTTGATAATAATTTAGTTTTTTTTAAATTAAGCAAAAATTAAAATCAATTGAAATCTAACTGAAAAAATATAAAAATGTATTTTTAAGAAATTTCAATTAACTAAAATTTTTAGCAAAATTTCATAATTCATTTCTTTTCAAAACTTGAAATTTATTTTTGAAAACTCAACAAAAAGTCATTTTTTATCACATCTCGGATTAAATGAATAAAACATTGAATATAAGGAAATTCCACACAATTTAAATCAAATCACGATTTGCTTAACAAAACAATTGTGTATTCAATTGTGAATATGATTTGCACTCAAAGGATATGATAATATGAAACAGTATGAAATGACAGTGCATTTCAGTCCTTGGATTACATCAATAGTCGACTCAAATCATGAGATTATCTCAAAAAACCGAGAATTATATTAACATAACTTTTCTATTGATTATTTGTTTCATAAATTAGTTTTCAAATTACCTGAAAATATTTCTACATTATTTGTGAACAAAAATTATTAATAATTAAAATAATATATATTTAAACACATAATAAAATAAACTAACGTAGGTGTGACTAATAGTTAGTCGGCTCACAAATTGTCAAAATAATAGTTTTGTTTTTACTTATAAAAAAATATTGCATTTTATATAAACACCAAAACATATAATAATTTGTTGACAATGTGTTAACAAATGTATGTTATTTCAAAAGTGGGAAATAATTTGATTAAAGAATAAATTAATTATATATAAATAAATACATTTTTGACTTACTTTTTAAGAGCTGCCAATCATTAGACACTTAACTCGAGTTTTATTTCAATCTTTGATCAAAAAAAAACTCTTGATTTCAAAGTAAAAAAAAAACATTAATTTTTGATATGAAAAATGATTTCACTTTATAACTGTTGAACTGCCAGTGCTTTTATCGTATGTTTGGTCATATAAATGTGAACTAATTTTTTGTTTCAAATAATTTTAATATTATTTTATACTCAATTCAAAGAAAAAATTCAATTCAAATCTAGAGTTGAATTAAAATATTGATAGAAATTGAATTGAATTTTAACTTAAACTATATTTTCAATGAATTCAATATTTTGAAAATATTTCAATAAATTGTAAAATATAAGGATTTATAGCAATAAGAATGGAATCAATAGTAAAATATTCAAACAAAATGTTATGCTTTTATATCAAAAAATCTTGTACTGTATAGGCCTGTGGACTACCTGTTCCCGTGAGATGGGATGCTATATTAAAACCACGTGAAAAGAACTTTCACTTTTTTCTGTCAAGGTTTCCAAAATGGGTTGGTTTTGCGCCCCTTTAGACACATTTCGATAGATTTTTATAGATATCATTAAATTCAATGAAAGTTATGTTCAATGCTTTCAATCATTTTCAGTCACTTTATTATGGCTTTCCATTCAATGAAAATATCAAACATTTAACAAAATGATGAATAATTTTGATTATATAAAACGAAATCAAAAGCAATATTTAATATAAAAATATTTACGACATTTATATTTAAATATCAAATACTTTTAATTTAAAAATTATAATAAAATCAAAATTACAGCTAAAAATTGTAGTAAAAACATTAGAAATAATAATAGAGTTTTAAATAATTAATTACATTCTTATTGAACATTCAAAATATCTATTATTTATCAGATCTTCAATTCTCTATCAACTCTTGAATCGATAAAACCCTTCAGTAATAATAGCAACGAATTATTACTCGAAAAAAATAAACAAATATTTGTTTGAATTTAAAAATGATTTTAAAATTACTTTTTTATCGATACAAAAGTCGATTGAATTTATTTAAAATCTAAAACGAATTTCAATTTTTTGGTGAAAAACACATTTATTATATATATTGGAAATTATTTATGATTTGAATTATATATGGATATCATATCATATATAAGAGTGAGGGAAAGGACTCATAATATTCCGACACATTTATGCTATTAATGTGAACTCAAACGAAACAATTGACAGCATTATTATTAATGACATTTAATGTACATTCTTCATAGATGACCAAGGTCTAGTGCATGATGAAGCGAAATGAGGTCTTGCCTATTGTGCACCGGCCAATGTGGTAGAGTTAGCTATAATGTAACAATTGATAACATTTCATGAGTTCATTATGTAATTGGTATACCTTTTCGGCCGCCTTCTGTTCCTCAATGCCGTCCCCAATCACGACATACGTACACTTTTTGCCAAATCTATTCACTATTCGCTCAAAAACGCTGTCTTTGCCTAACATGACATCAAAGTCCAAATTAGACATTCATTCAGTCATTCAAATTTAAAATTAAATATTCTTTAATACAATCTATTTGTGAAATACCTATTTTACAGGCGCTGTAAATGTTTTCAATGTTGAAATTGGGGGCCAAACCGAAAATCATCACTTTGGCCAGGGTTGGCACCAACTGAATGTTGGTGACCAAAACATTGACATTTCTGGGCCTTAATATAACACATAAATATTGTTTAGTTTTATTAAAAATTTCAATTTGAATAAAACCTCGAATTTATTAGTTGTAGACTTTTATGTGCAATCGTTGTCCAGTGGTCTGTGATTTGATCCCATTTTTGTTGAATTTTGTACAAACTCTCCCTTTCCTGAGGACTTAATAGACCTAATCATAAATGAAAATAAAGTACATTTAAATTATATATAATTTTCTTTTTCATTATTAAAACATTTGAACAATAAATCAAAATCTTTTGAATAATGTTTTAAAAGTGAATTTCATTTAAATTTCGTTAATATTTTGCTTTTTATTTTCGTTTAACCCTTTTCTAAGAAAATGTTTACATAATATACTTCTAAACCATTTCTGTGTTTAACTGTTATACAAATTGATCATAAATTTTGTGTACAATTATTTATTCGTGTTTTCAGAGCGAATAAAAACTTTATGAAAATAATAACAATAATAATAAAAAAAGGGTTTGTTTTATAAATTTGAAGGTTTTAAACAAACGGAGGAAAAGAATAATTATTTCGTAATATTTTATTAAATAATTAATAGAAAAGAAAATATTAATTATATTTTTGTTATAATTGAAATTTTTTGGCTAAAATTTCACTATTTTTTATGCGATTGTAATTCAAAACTTTATATATATTTTTTGAATACTTATAAGATTTATAAGTAATTACTTTAAGTGTTATATTAGACTTCATTTGGTTCGGGTATAAACTGGTATAAACATCCTGTGCTATCAATTTTATACCGCTCTTAGAAATTGTAGCGAAAAATCAATTTAAGTTTATTTATATGTTTTTTATTTATTTAAACATTTTTTAATAGAGAAATTGATTCAAAAAAATATTTAAATGATTGATGACTTCATTCTACTCTTATTTTTCAAACAACTTTTGGCATAAAATCTTGAGTTTTGAGACAAAAATTAATATTAATTTTGATTATAATAATAGTAAACATTTTTAAATATAAATTCAATTCAATTTTGATTTTAATATTTGCATAAATTCTTTAAATGATATGATTTTCAAATTAATAAAATTTCAATTCCTATTCCGCTATTAATGAGCACTGGATTTGATATTCAAATCAATTTCCTTATGTGTAAAGAAAAAGTGAATTTTCACGACTTTGTGTCAAGAATTGACGGCTTATTTAAATTTATTTCTCAATCTTTTTTGAAACTAATCTCTGTTTTCATTTCATTTCATCAAAACATAAAAAGCAAAATATTATTAAACGTTAAAATCAAACAAAAGATTCATTTATTTTAGTTTATGAAAGACTTGTTTTATAAGACAATACCTCCGACGTTATCCCTATACTGAGTATAAATCTCCTTGATCCTTCTGTATCGGAAGGCCATTTTTCGCAACCAATCTACTCCTCCCCTGACAGCAGGTGGAAGACCAAGACTTGGGCCCCCACAAGCACCCGACGTATGGAACCCATCGGTTTGAAAATTATAATTACTGTCGAAATCAATGAACAAAAAAAATTATTAATTTTTAAACATTTAATAAAAGTTTGAAAAAAAATAATTTATTATTAATACATTCAATCGATTGTCAATTATTTTACATTTAGAAATAATTTTCTAAGAAATGATTGTCAATATTAAGGGGATATTAAGGGGATATTTTTCATTAGTTTCTGTGTTTTAACTAACTTTTAGAACCATAATAACCAGGGCTTAAATCTGACTAAAACTTCATAATAATCTCTTTGAACGCCATCTGAAATACCAGATGTCAGTGAAGAACTCAAACCACAAAACTTTACATTGAAATCATGTAAAAAACCAAACCTCAAATCCTGGCCGTTATCATCAGAGGCCGTGTCGTCGACGTGAATCTGATCCACTTCCTCAACAAAGACATTGAAAGGAGAAATCAAAATTAAAAAATGAAAACACAAATAGATATTGATTTTCAATACTTCCAAATCATTGTAAAAGAAGTGGTTTTCGGCGAAATGATTGATCAGTTGTTCCAATTGCATCCCAACCTCTGACACTGAGTTCGTCATTGGATTGTAATTACAATTACTTTCCTTTTAATTGTAATTCAATTCATTAATTAAAGTGTTTTATAAAAAACTTTCGAAACAAGAATTGAATGAAAATTTCATAAAATTGTTTTCTATCTATTGATTGGTTTGAATGTAAACCACATTATATTAAAAGGTTTTTATATTTAATGAATAAAAGTTATAAATAAAATTGAGTTATAAAAGTTTGCTCTCCATCTCCTCTGGTCTCCCTGTGCTCTCTATAGACAAAAGAGTGACTAACAATGTATACACAGAATAAGAAAGAATATTGATTTAGGTATAGAATAATAATAGTTGCGATGCTTTAGTGCTCTTCCTCTCAGCAAACATATGAAAATGGTTTGCAAAGCAATGGTTTTCTTCCAAACATTGGTCTCATATTTCACTCATCCATTAAGACTACAAAACTCGCTATAGATTTAATGCATTGCTTTCAGAGAATAATAATAATAATAATTGAATTCAAATCAATTCATTCTTTTCTGAATTATAATAATAACAAATCTTTTTTAACTTAACATAAATTTCATATTTTTTCGTTAGTTTTGAATGCAATGAAATAATGTGAAGAAGTTTTACCTCTTTTAGTAGTGATAAATACAAAATGATAGTCTCGTCCAAATCCCATACAAAAACTCTTTCCAGATTATTCTCCGGGTCAGGGGAGGGGTTGGGTTGGCGTCTGCCCCTTCCTCGAGGTTTCGTTGTGCCTGCGAAAGGGGTCAACATTTGGTGAATATGTTAACAGTTATTAATAGAATGGCATATAATTGAAAACTATATCCCCTTTCGTTAGTGACAACCGAAACATTAGATCCAATGGTTCTCTTCATCGACAAAAATATCTCATTTATTAGTACTAAATGTTTATTAAAAATCATATCTTTTTGCTATTCCTTAGTCTTTACGACAATTGTTATCATTGAATACCTTTTTTGGAACTGACAATAACGGAGTTTTGATGGGTGTCTGTCTTCACAGGTGAGGGACAGTCATCGATGTGGGCATAATGTAATGAATCTGATTGTAATGAGGGTTTAAATGACAATCCTATGAGTGGTAAGGCTTATCAATACCATTGTCTGGCAATTGTGTCAATTGATATGTGGCCGCAGACGATGGGTTGACCCCTGAGGACATGGTCATCGACGACGGCGATGGGGAGCCATTATTTACAGTCGAAGCGTTTGGAATATATCCATAGTTTGAATAACCGTACGGCGCGTAACCGCTCGTGTGGTTGAAGCTCTGGTATGTCGGGTAGTCGTATGACTGTTGACAAGTGGACAGTGACTGTGGGTTCGCACCCGTATTGGAGAACGAAGAGGAATATTGTCCTAAAAGTCATTCACAAATTATATTAAATATTTTGTCATCAAATGTATGTCTGAAGTGTGAAAGTGTTGGGGCTTTTAATACCAGAGCAATAGGGGTTTTGTGCTGTTTGTGAAGAAGTAAATGGATATGCATTATTGAGATAAGCGGCCTGGGCTGCCAGTGCTGAAGAGCCTGGTTTGGAGCCTATTGAGCGCGAACCTGAAAATATATATTCAATATATGATATATAGAGAGAAAATGCCATTAATTATAGCTTTAATACAACAACACTTTATCTAATATTTGCATCGATTTTATGCTTCGATCGACTTATGTCTTATGTAAGGCATTTGCACTGACATTGGAGACGGACATCAGGCGAAGGGCGAAAAGGCTGTGCTGACACTCAGCCAGGCATTAGATTTAAAGTCTTAACACAGGAGAAGATTGAAGAAGAATAGGTGTCTTATTTCGTGTTTTACAATACATTCATTGACTGTGAATTCAATTGAATGCAATTGTATTGAAATCTCAAATATGTTTCAAATGAGTAAATGAATGAAAATTTGGCAAAACATACAAAATGTCTTAACATTAACATTAAGGGGAAGTTTCACTCAATTTATGTATGAAATTAAAAATTAAAAAAAAATATCAAAGTTTAATAAACTTTTGAATTGGTTTCGAGACATAAGACACTAAATATTGTAAAAAGATATTTAAATTCGTTATGAATTAAAGCAAAGATTTATTTGATTTATGGCATCGAAAAGTAGAGATAATTTCACACAAAATACTTGTTCTCAAATTACAAATGTCTTAAGAAATAAATATTTATCGAAAACAAATCAATTCATGGATTGATTTAATTGAAAATAAAATATAGATCTCATGTGTGGTTCAAATCGACACCCCCTTAGTCTCTAACTCACCCCTTCTTATCTCTTGTTTTTCTAACTCTGTCTTCAACTCATTTAATATAAAAATCGTATTTAATTTCAATAAAATATTTCAAATCAAAGATTATGTATAAAAAAAACTGCAAAAAAGCAAACGATTTTGTTATAAATGATTTTCATTAAGCAATTGAAACAAACATTTGAAGAATTGAAGCAAAAAATTCTTCATATATTAAAGAATTTGATCCAAAGATATAAGTGTTAAGTGACTTACCATTATATGATTGAGAGATAACACTTCCGTATGGACTCATCTGTGAATAATAGGACTGGAGGGGAAAGGCTGCTGCGGCGGCGGCCGGGTTCACACCATATGAACTTTGATAGGCGGCCTGCATGCTATCAGGGGGAAGACAAACACGGTTCAGGGGTTTGTTTATATATAAATTAAACGATTAAGGGCTTGAAGACAACTATAGACAGGAATTGCATTAAGAGATTCATAAGAGATATTGAGAGCAATAGTGGAGACAGAGATCAATAGACAGACCTTTCGAGACTATATAACGATGTCTGATGGGTTGGACTGTTATCAGGGTATGAATTGATCTGATCCACACCACCAGTTGAATCTATATTAGAGTTGGATGTGATTGAAGTCGAGTCCACTTTCACTACATTTTGCACATTGAGACAAATCAAAGTCTTATCTCTTTTTCAATTGAATGCTATTTTAATAACTATTTGCTATAACACTTGCGTCTAATGAATGCATCTGTGCTTTACATACCTTCCCAGTTGTGGTCATAATCGGCTGGTGTCTCACCTCTAGCACTGGCCATAGACTGAGTCACAACTCGGTCTTCACTGAAGATGACATTAAAATAAATTAATTTGATTATAACAAATCATTTTCTCTATTACTCATCATTAAGGCATTCGTCACTCATTTTCATAACTGATTAGTAATTGCTTTTATATCACAAATAAATCTCAAAACCATTTATAACTCAAAAGCATTTCTCACAAACAATTGAAAGCAATTTTGATTCAAAATCACTTAATTGGAGGTCTGTTTGGATGAGTCAAAGAGGGATAAATAGGAGGAATAGTGACAAAAGTGGCAAATATAGCACATATACAACATATAGCACAGGAGGCACTTGTTGTGGCAATAGTGTTGTTGGAGTGAATCGCGTGCGCCAACACCTTTGCAATATACCAGTGCTGAGAGGGCGGGCGCTATCAATGATATGATTTTGTAATTGAATTAAACTTTTATTAATTGTATTTCAAATATCAAATGTCATCAGAAGTAATGGTCAAACTCGTTGACCACCTTTGAGATGGTGTGGGACTCAGTGTTAGGCTTATATGTGTTGGAATGGCATAGAGTTAACACAACTGTCACTTCACATATCGGTCGGTGGGGTTCTTGTGGCCACACATGTATTTGTAGCCTATTTTTCACTTCTTGTGCTCACAAAATACACGACTTGTATATTATTTATGTTCAATAGTTTTAATTTTGTTAACGACTCTTAATTTAGAGGAAAATATTTGCTGCCATCAAAGGGGTAGTGAAAACAGGACTCCCAGTCAGTGTGTGCATGGAATATGCATAGACAAGCGCACCGTTAGGTCATATGTGTTGAAGTTTAGACATAAAAAACAAACTATTCTATCATTTCAAATGGTTTTCAATTGTTTTAAATAAACAATTTCGTCGAAAAGTGAGACAACAAATTGTGTGATCCAAAGCACCCCCTTATATACACACCTCTGGTGTTCACGAATCACCGATATATACAAAGTCCAAAATCCAACTCAAAAGTCATTACGTATTCAAACATTAAATATATATTAATATATTTCACAGAATAGGAAGCAATTCATATATACACTATTATTGCATACAATCAAACATTGCTCTAATTTTGTTAGTATTGGTAGGAATGCACTGAACACCAATTCCTCAAATCGACGCTAATATTCAAATAATTGCTTCACGATTTTAGACCACATTTTTTCATTAGTGATTTCTATCACGAAATACATATAATATAAGCACTCATTCACTGTTTGAGAAACTTTTTCAAAAGAGTTTTTAAAAATAACTTTTTTTGTAAAAACAAACAAAAATATGTAGAGAAAAAAATTCGTGTCGTTATGTGTGATAGACTGGCTGTAAAGCCCGGGACAGTCGACTACAACTCAAAACAACACAATATTAAAGCAAACATACATTCAATAAAAACTATTTCACTTTTATTAGTCAAATATATTTATGTTTATGTTTTCACAGCCAAAGTAAAAGTCGAGAAATATTTATGCAATTAATCAATAATATTGACTGACTTTCAGTCAACATAACTGTTGTGTTAGACATAGAGTACTCGACACATAAATGGCTTTATTATAAAACTTGATATAAAAAAATGCTATATTTTTGCGACAAAAACTTAACTTATTATTGATGTTATGAATAATACTAAAAACTCGGCATTTGTTGTATAAATGAAATCATTTGAACAGTTAGTACTGCAAAGTATCACCAGTTAGTGAGTCCAGCTGTGCCCCAATGTGACTGTGCCCAACATTTTCACATTTTCCTCATTACACTCTCTCTCACACAATATCTCTCTTTGACTACACTATCGCTAACTCACTCTTAAAACTAAAAGTTTCTCATCATTTTGGGGGACAAACACTTGTGTGACTCTCATTCCGTTCTCTTCAGCATCACATCCCTGGGCTTAGAGCTCATAAGCCTAACAGGCATTTGCCAGTTGGGGGCATAACTGTAGGCAATAAGACGCCAGAAGCCAAAGGCCAACTAAAACCCAGCGCTCAAATCGGAGGCGCTTTGGTTTTTACGAGTCCTTTGATTTTAACCACAAGTTTGAGTGCAAGCGAAGAAAGAACAGAAGAAATGAGAAGAAAAAGTGAGAAATTGTGTGAAACATAAATAAATAAATTGTTTGTCGTTTACAATAAGTCATTGGTTTGGCCTGAAATGAATGGCATTCACTTCACTGAAATTAATCTTATTTTCAAAATTAATTAATAGTGTATTTCAGGGAATAATTTTCGTTTGACTTCACTCTAAAGTAGAATAAGTTGTTATATAAAACATATTCGTTTGGGAAACGGATTTGTGATGACTTATCCCCTTCACAGGCCTTCTATAATAGCTGTGCCTATTTTGCCAGTGTTTGTCAGGCATGGCATGCAATGAAGGAGTGGCTCTCATCTGACTGTCGTTAGCACAGAATATTTGTGCTCTGTTGTGCCTCAAGAATTGCACAGTTAGGTTAGGTTAGGGCAGTTAGGCTTGATTGGAACGAAGCAATTCACTGAAAGTGTAAAACAAAAACTTTTAAATACAAAATTTTTATGCATTTTCACGACTATATCGTTAGTGAAAATGTCAGACCAAATGCGATGACCAAAAATATTTCAAATATATTTAAATTGTTTTTTATGCAGAAAATTATTTTTTCGTTTTCAATACTCTCTTTTGGACCGCAATTATTGGAGAATTTCACTCATATATAATATACAAAATGATTGATATAACAAAAAACAACCAAAAAATGCATAAATATTTTCGCACTGACTCTGAATGTGCATAAAATCTCGATTTAAAAATATTTCTCTTATTTTTTATGATGAATAAGACATTCATTCTTTCGATTCCTGACTTAAACAGCTTTTATAGCTGTAGACCAAAGCCATGAATTCGGGATATGGTATTTGGCTTCTGGCGTCTCATTGCCTGCAGTTATGCCCCCAAAGGCAATGCCTGTTCAGCTCAAACATATGATAGTAGACTATGAGTGCGAGAATGAGTCCCATATATGCAGTCTTTCCCCTTCGATGAGAACATAGAGTGAGTTCTGTCTGAGAATTAGTGAATGTGTAAAACGTTGCAAATCTTACAAGTGATCAGTGCAACTGCAACTGTGCCGGTGCTCTATCTATGTTATGCCCAGTGCTCTCACACATCACACCATTTGACTTCTTATTCAACTAAAACAAATTCAAACCTTTTTTCTAATAGTATTTAAACAATAAATACAAAATAAATGACATTTTAATGAATTTCATCACAAAATGCATTGTTTGACAATTTAGTCAATAATATACTTTTAAGTCTAATTGAAAACTTGATTTTTGGATAACATTTTTCAATAATCATTTCAAACCATTCAGTGATATCTGATCTCAAACCCAAAGAGCTCTTATTGAAAGTGAAATATATTTCAAACAAAATCAAAATAATTAAAATGAAAATAATCTCTAAAAGTATATAATCCCCAAAATATAAATATTTATCATTTTTTTAGTGCTATAATTTGATCCCAGGTTATTGTCAGTTCAAATAAGTCTAATTTCTAAAAATGTTAATTTTAATGCTTCCTAACATTGTGTTCAACAAAATTGAACTTAAAATCTTTGAATTATATTTGTCTAAATTTATACAATTATTTAAAGCACTGGAAATAATGACGAAAATTATTGTCAGTTTTGATTATTTTACTGAAAAAATAATTTGAGATTTTTCTAAAACCGGATTAAAATTTATGACTAAACCAATAGATAATTCAATATTTAATATCGCTTTAGTTTTTCGTTGCTTTCAATCATAATAATCACAATTGATTTGATTTGATCGCAAATACTGATCAAAAGCACTCAATCGCTGATAATAATCTAAACCCAATCGAATCCATGCTTTCAATCCAAAAAATGTGTTCATATTTCAGATTCGTTTCTTCATTACAACTCAATTAAAAATTATTATTCATTTTTTGTATCAATATTTTAAATATTTTTTATAATTTTCGATAAACAGTTACTATTAATAACAACTGCTGTTTCGGGCGGTCTTTCCGCCAGTTTATGCAAACGTAGGTCGAAAATACGGCTCTATATCAACCATTGAAGGCCTAGGGTTAATGTTGCGGAAACACTACCAGTGCTAACGAACAGCAAAAGACAGATTTAAACAATAAATCTTTGTGTGCGAATACACCTTCTTTATGGCAAAACACGAATAAATTATGATAAACAGGGGTTTTATATAACAAGCGCTTTGTTTTAATTGAAACTAAATTCAAACAAAAAATATTCATTTAATTAATGTTTGAAATTAATTCATAAAAACTCTAAAGACATTCAAATGTGATTTAATTTGTAAGACAGGAATGTATTGCAGGAAAACCAAACTAATGTTCGCCTAGACTTTGAGGTATACTTTTTTTGGATCAAAAGAGTGAGTATTAATACTGTATTAAAAATATTAATTTGTTATAAAAAACCAATCCTTGGCTTATCTAATCGTTGGCAT
Source organism: Quadroppia sp. Gr-Ori-00064 (assembly GCA_034700825.1). Taxonomy (NCBI): domain Eukaryota; kingdom Metazoa; phylum Arthropoda; class Arachnida; order Sarcoptiformes; family Quadroppiidae; genus Quadroppia; species Quadroppia sp. Gr-Ori-00064. The sequence continues at coordinate 5,712 of JAQIXR010000484.1, read as the reverse complement.
CCATTGTCTTATCTGTTTATCGAAGAGTTAGACATTTCTTCGTCTGTTTTGTGGACCGAAGGAATGTATGTCTTGTCAATCACTCACATATCTGTCAACGAATGCAAAAACTCCGGTCTTTTTAAATATGTATTGAGTTTATGCTAACCTAAGCATAAGGCTCGGCACAAAACTACTATTCCTTCGATAAACTCGATTGAAAGCCTTAAAGCGAAGCCTTCTTTTCGATCGCTTATCATTTATTTGAGAAAAATTTTTAGACATTCAGAAGAACTCAAGTCTTTGAACATTGAAAAGAAAAGACATTTTTAGTAAAAAATAATTCAAAATATTATAGACAAACAATGGCTTCTCTATTGTATTGCATGCGAAATATCTGTCATTTCAGCGCTGATAAGACGTGAACAAAAATAGTATGAAAACCAGAAAAGTTATGGCACTCTATTATAACAAAAAATCAGTGGAAAGTGTGAGCCATCACTCTATGCACCGCTAATTTAGTGATCACTACCACAAACTGCTAACCGATTGCACATTCAATGCAAGCATTTCTATCCATTGAATGGCTTTTTTGGTGCTCTTATGCTAACAAAAGGGCCGATAATCGAGTGCACCAATTATTACCATTATTTGCTCTTTGCATACAGTGTTCGCTCTTTGCATACAGTGCTCGCTCTTTATCCGACAGTATATAAATGCAAATAAGGGAGTGTTGGGTCGAGTGGAGACCAAAGAGATTGATTGTTGTTAAGAGTTTGAACTGCGAAACGGTTCTGCTCTTCTGGATCTGCCAGTGCTGTCAATCTAATATTTTGTGATACGACTTGTGTTGGATGTGTGCGAGACTACGGATGCAGGCGATGGATGTGCGGTATTTGTATACTATTTATGCCTTCTAAGGCACTGGAGAGATGTGTAGGAGCTGTGGAGCACCGGAGCTCTTAAGAGCTTTTGGCACTACATGTACGGCACAAAACAAATTATCTTTTGCTCAAATGTTTGCGAACAAAAACAAACATTTTTACTATAAAATGAATGAATGAATGAATTTGTTCAGTAATGGGTTATTTATGCCATTCCCTCAATCATGCATTACAGTGAAGCACACCATTAGAAGCGCTGTAGTGTCACAAAGACAAGAGTGGCCGTCAAAGAGGATGTGGAGGATGTGAAGGAAGTGCAGGTGTCTGTTGTTAGCAATTGAGAGACAGAACAATAGGGCAATAGTTGCCAAAAGTTCAACAAATCATTTGAATAAACATTAGTTTATTATTACAAAACATTTGATTTGATTTGTGTTTTGCTTTTAATGCAAAACAACTCTATATTTAGATATGAAATGAAAATATCAACAAAAAATTATTTTTGATATGAGATCAAAATTGTAATAAAAATGTTCTCATTTTGTTTGAAAGTCTACTTTAAAATAAATAATTTATGTCTTGTTATAATAATTGCAATTTTCATCGACAGTGATATGAAAAACAATTTTCCGCTTCAATACTCATCTCTGGGTTTTCAGATCTAATGATTCAAAGCCAATGTATTCTCGTTGTTATCAATATTTGAATCACTTTTTGGATAATTAAATGCAAAGAGAACTGAAAGCCAATGCCTTTGCATTACAAACATCGCTATGAGTTGTCTCCCCTCCAGCACATAGAGCACAGACAGAGCATCTGTGCTATTATATTGGCATCTCTTGTATTTGATGTCAAAACTAATATCAATGTAAGAATGCCTTATTGTATGCCATGTGCTGTAAATATAGAGTAAGTTTTGATGAGACAAAACGCAGAGTCAGTACAACAGAGAGTGAAAAACAAAGAGAAGAAAATGATTTTATATTATATTTTTTCACTCTTCACAAACGGACAGAATTTTGAGCAAAGAATCTAACCTTTGGTTGAATAAAGTGAAGCAAAATACAGAATAAGAGAGAAAAAGTGTAATAATTCAGTTGCTCAGACAAGCGCAACGTCTGTTTGTGCAGCACTGGGAGGAAAAAGGCGTTGCGATGAAGACGAAACACTGGTGTTTAGTATTCGACAGCAAACGCCTCCCTATTTTGCTTCAGAATCAACGACAATGTCTTTTGTATTGAATTCATGTCTCTCTTCACCCGAACTGTTTGTTTGCATTTATAGCACATATACCTTATATATTGGTTCATACCGTTCCTTATGCTATATGTGCCTAAAAATGGCACTCAAAGGAAATCATCGACAAACTCATGTATGCACTGAAGACACTCTTTGCGTGTTTTGATCACTTTTGAGTCCAAAACATCATTTGATGGCAAGTATTGAAGAATACGAAGGAAAATATCGGACAACACTTACCACAAGAAAAGAGAATTTTCTCAAAATATAATAAAAATGAGACACAGAATGAAAGGCGAAAACAGAATTTTTGGTTTTTGAACCAAAAAAAGACATGTTCTCAGTGGGCCACCAGTGGGCCGGCATGTACTACATGTAAAACATGTAAAGCACCCACTTTTACACAAATATACAAAACGATTGTGTGCTCTCTGTCTACTCTATTCCAAGTTGTATTACCTTTCTCTATAACAACTGGCCTATTGTCAAGTCCTGCTGCGCTCAGCCATTGTTTGGTCCACATATTGAACAGTAAGTTATAGGCAGACCTTAAGACCAAACCGATAACGGCTTTGGCTGTAAAACAGGACAAATACACTCAGAGAGACAGAGCTGGAAATGGAGTGATGTATGGATTTTGTGCACAGTATGTATGGTTGTGTCGCAAGAATTGTGTCTCAATACCGGCCACATAGGCATGTCTTATGGTCTGAGACCACAATCGTCTCACAACCTGTTCCTACAATTGCTTTATTGAGTTAACAAAATATAAAAACTAACAAATAATAACAAAAACCCATTATTTCCTCAAAACCGCATCCGAGGGCCGAACAGTACTGCCCCTAATTTATAGTAATAAATCACTTGACAATACCCGGCCTAATGTCGATGTAATCGTAACCCAATCAATGACTCGGATCCCATAAATTATCTGAAAGTTTTTCGATTTTCAAAAATCAATTCACAATTGAATATCACATAAAAACTATTGAAACAGAAATTTCATACAAAACTTTGACATAACATAAGACCACAACTGCTCTGAGACTCAAATTTCAGCAATTTTTTCATCTTTTCTTTTCCACAATTTTCTCTTCAATACAATTGACAAAAGTATTTTTCAATCAAATATACAGAATCACAACACTGTCTGTCCATTGAATTCAAGCTAAATATTAATGCATTTCATTATCAATAGTAAGAATGGCAGAGAATAGCTATTCGTGAGTTGACATCAATGTTGAATCAATGCATAAGATATTGAAATATGAAAACAAACTTCACATCCGATTAAGTGTATGTCTTCGACAACAAATGGATTTAAAGATTAACCAATTTTATCATTGGAATGAATAGTAAAAATTAGAGTTTGAGTGCGATATAACACACAGTCCTCTCTGAGCGCTAATATGCAAATAATTTCCACAAAATAACACTAAACCCGAAGAGAGGAAAGACTTTCTGTTATACAGTATTTAAGTTATTTTTTATTCGACTATCACTTCATTTCACTTCATTTTCGCTGAGGGAATAACACTGGGATTGGAAATGGCATAAAGTGCCAGACCGTCGATTGCACACTAAGCACATACACATTATGCCAGTGATCCCATGCAGTGCTTTATAGTATTCAAACTTAAATAAAGCGGATTTTTTCGGGATTTATGTTTTTGTTCGGATTATTTCATTCAATGGTTTTATACGAAATAGTATTTGTGAGCAAAAACTTTGTTCACTCTATCTATTGGTTTCAATAATAGAACCCCTCATATGAATATACAACAACAGTAGGCCCTCACTGGCACCTAATGTACCACAACTACACTCTTCGCAGCCTTTTATATGTCAAACTTATAACTGCTTTGAATCTAAACTCAGTTTTTTTAATAATTTTATTTTCACTTCAGTTTTGATTTTTTTTCTAAAAATATTTGCAAAACATATAAATAATATATAATTTAGTTTTGAGGTCAAAATCAAGTTTTATATTAATTTCATTAATCAAATAAATTGAAGAATCATTTATAATATAAAAGCAATTTTTATAATAATTGTCAAAAATTTGATTTTAAGATATTATAAATAAATGATCAAATCTTTACCTGAGATTTCTCTCATTAATTGGTTTTGTGATTGATTTTGATATTTAACTGAATTGCAAACACATTCACATAAATGAATATCAGATGAGATACAAAGTTTGTGATAATATTTACAACATTTAAATCACTAATGTTTTTGAATAATAATTTATTTGTTTATTTAAAACAAAAGTCTATTCAAAGTCTCACTCAATTGAAAGTCTCTTCATCTGAACACACAATTCATATTCAATTGAAGATTATTTTAAAATAATTATTTGGCTCACATTCAGACCTCGACAGCTCTTCGTGAAGACCAACGTATCTGTGCTGAGGAAACGCACAGAATATCTCCGCCTCTATTGGCTCTATCCTATAGGATATTACAGAATCAGACATTTCTAACTGAGCCTATCATAGGGTGAAAATCTGTTTATCACTTCTAACCTCATATCAAATACACTAAATATTTATATAATTATTTGTAAAATGATTTCATTTTAGATTCAATACAAAAAACAATTGTAAAAAACATTTAAATAAATTTTTTTAACTTAAAAATGAAATTTAAATTAATTCAAATCTATTAAAAATATTTGAATGAATTTTTTGTTACTATTTTTGAATTTATTTTAAATATATTTTTCATTAAATAACACATAATTTGCTATATTTTTGGCAACATTTTTATCCAATAATAAGCAAAATATTTGTTGTAGAAGTTGTTGAACAAGAGGTTAGATTTGAAGGGATTCCGTCTAAAGAGCACTCAGGCATTCATATCAAGTCTAAGATCACAGTCAATAAGCGTGTATTTACAACAGTCTGTTCCCTTCAATACCCTCTGACCGGCCATTCTATATCGAAACCCATATAATCGGTGAAGTCTTTTCAAAGCCTTATACACATGTATTGGTGTTATTCTGAGCCGAGTTTGATGGACATAACATGTGGACAGGCATCAACTGTAGTGCTCGCAGACAACCCTTTCCATTATTCATGCAATTCATGCCAACCGAATGTTTTGAATCATGCGATCAATGCATTTGTCGTTGAAATATATGTTTAAACAATGTTTTATTATCTGAAAAACAATTCTCATTCACTTATTCATGAGTTTCATATACCTGTCCACTAATATGTCCGCACTAGCAATGGGTGGTCTGATGTGTATGAAGTTCACGCAAATCATATATTAACAGAACTTCAAGTTATGAACCATTAATTACATGTCATTTATCAACAAAATTAATATTAATAGTATTTATGACTCCAATGATTCATACACTCAATCATAAGCTATATTTCCATTCAATCTCTACTTTTATATCGATCTCAAAAATATAAATTTCAAAAAAATTGTACTCATATTTATGGCCTGAATGTCAGATTGGAGAACAGATACCATAAGTCAAGAGACAAAACGGTAGAAAAATATAATTAATGTCGAAAAGAGAAGTAAAAGTTTTTACAGAAAAGTATAGAATATCTGATAAAACAATGAGTCTTTCATTACCACAATCTCTCTC
>JAQIXR010000483.1:0-26554 GCA_034700825.1 Quadroppia sp. Gr-Ori-00064 | reverse complement strand
GCTTTCCAACCGATTGGTATACAACCAAAACCTGTTCCACCGATTGGTGGGCAACAAAAGCCTGTCCAACCGATTGGCGGACAACCAAAGCCTGTCCAACCGATTGGCGGACAACCAAAGCCTGTCCAACCGATTGGTGTACAACCAAAGCCTGTCCAACCGATTGGTGTACAACCAAAGCCTGTCCAACCGATTGGTGTACAACCAAAGCCTGTCCAACCGATTGGCGGACAACCAAAAGCTGCCCAAAATGTCGTCCGTCCCATCAATGACTATTTGAATGACCTCTACGACTACACCACAAAGGTTGTCATCTCGAGTGCCATCGACTCGACCTCTTTCTACTGTCAACTGCTGTACAAATCAGAGCGCTTGGAAGCGCTGACGGCAGACATGACTTACAATTACAACAACGCGAAGGGCTATGACTTGTGCGCATCCGATGTCGAGGACAAACAACGGCTGATTGCCGTCTTTTGTGGCCTGGAGTCCAAATGGCTGAGAGCTCGGGTCTATGACCTAACTTATGACTGCGAGAACACACTTCAGGTGCGGGTGTTTTGTATCGACTACGGCACTAAAGAGACGGTCGATTTGGACAGTTGTAAGTATTTGTTGGAAACCTACAGACATCTCAACCCACAGGCCATCCACTGTCGGCCCCTAAACAAGAATGTTAGCTATTATTGTCTCAAACAGTGGGAGTCGTCCGAAGAGCCACTTATGGTGACGTTCGGACACCCCATCAAAGACATGGAAGTGATAGAAGTGACGATAATCGACGAGAAGTTCAAATGAATAGCACTTTAATTATTCGATGCATTTTTGTGTCATTTATTAATCATTTGTTTTTGTATTCATTTATTATTTAATAATTATTTTCAATTCAATTGACATAAAAAAGTCAATCATTTGAATATGTGATAAATTTTTGCGTTTTTTTTTGCAATACATTATAAAATTAATAATTATTTTGTGATTATTTTCAATTAAATTGAATTAAAAAATTGTTTTTTTTATAATTTTTTTTTAATAAATGTTTGATTTTTTTGAGCAAATAATTAATGTTTTTTTTTTGAATAAAATCCAAACAAAGAGTTTTTATGAATTGTTTGACGAATTCAAACAAATTTATCTAATCTGAAGATAGGATAGAGATATCAGTGCCAGAGTTGTCCTTCAATTGACATCTGAAGGACAGTCTACTGAAGATTAATCAAAAATAAATGGCATTCAAATACTGTTACCATTCGTTTACAGCAGTCAAACTCATTGTCATTAAGTGTCAAACGAATGAAAGAATATTTATGTTGTTTTAAATAGAAATTCTTTGCCCAATATATGGCCTATCGTTTCATGTATACATTGTATGAAAATTAAGAAAACATTTTTATATGAATTTTTATTATCGAAAGTAAATAATATAATAAGAAATATATGTATATTTCGTACGAAAAGTCACTCAACAGATACTGTGTGTCTATTTATAGTGATTGAGATTTGATATTCAATTCTAGTGTTATATTCTTATACATTGACTTACAGTTAGTTTTTATGTGATTTTTATTATTATATTTCACTTCAACTCAGTTTTAAAGTGCAATAATCGGTGCCTTAAAAATAGTTTTAGTTTTATCGTTAAGTTTTTTTTTTGTATTTTGTTTTTCTCTGTCGTGAAAACAACACAATATATCACTCATTCTCTATCAGTGTTTGACTCAAAGCAATGCTAAACTCAAAGCCAATAACTCATGTGATCTTCGATTTGGACGGAACTGTCGTCGACTCCGAGTCACTACTCTATACAGCCGTCGACAATGTGTGCAAAAAGTTTGGCAAAACAGTGAGCGCTGATGTGAAGCAGCGTCTGTTGGGCTTTCCCTTCAAGGAGAGGGCCCAACAGCTCTACACCGACAGCAACTTCGATGAGTCGGTGCTCACGTTTGGCCACTTCATCAAAGAGCTGATGAGCGACTGTTTGGCGAATGTCACCCAAAACGGCATGCGTTTAATGCCGGGCGTCGAACGGCTTGTCCAGTATTTCAAAGCGCATGCCATTCCGATGGCGATCGCCTCCGGCACCGACCGACACTCATACGAGGGCACCGCACGCAGGTTTGGCCACTTCTTCGACAACTTCAGTCATGTGGTGCTGTCTGGAGAGGAAAGGGACCGAATCCGACCCAAACCCAATCCCGATATCTATTTGGCCGCTTATGAGCGCTTTTCGCCCAAACCCGACTCACCCGCCAATGTGCTCGTGTTTGAGGACAATGATGTCGGCGTTCAGGCGGCGGTGGGCGCCGGCATGAGCTGTGTGTTCGTCATCGACGAGCGAATCAATTCCAACCAACACTTGAATATCGCAACACTTGTTATCAAATCGTTGAATGAATTCACGCCAGAATTGTTTGGTTTGCAACGAATATAACATGAAATTAAATGCGAAAAAAAAACTCTATTTTTCATCAAAACAAAAAAATATTCAATAAAATTGAATACAGAATAAAAATATACGAGAATTTTATGCCACAGAATATATTCTATTACTTCTAAGTAATAGAATTTTTTTTATTTGTTTCTAAACAACAATAACGACATATATATTGAATAATACAATTTATATCATATTTTTTCCCATAAATTCCTCTCTTTTTTAATCATTTTTTATCATAAAATAAATTCCCTTTTCTTTGATTTATGTATTATTTAAACGAAAACGAAAATTAAATTATATTTTGACTGAAAAATGTTGTCTTTAAATATTATATTATGTGTTGAGATCTCTGGGACAGCCTTCTAGACCGAGTTGACGGCCGGCCTCACTCTGAGGACAGCCATCGGAGTGCAGCCAAAGCTATGCAACTTTAGGGTGTCTTCACTTGACTTCTGTTTAACGACAGTTAGTTTGCAATTCATTTTACGCTAACATAGAATAGCAATAAAATAAAGTTTACTTCAATTATAAGGTCTAAAAGTTTTACAAACTTACCGTACAGTCGCCTTTGTCGCACCCGGACCTCTGGTGCGACAGACCAACTCTCACCACATACTCCACGGCCAAATCAGACTCACTCTTCATCGCTTCGAAGATCTCGTCGACCCGATGGCCGACGCCGTTGACCGCGATTCGTGAGGCACCGAATTCGGCCACTTTGATCACCTCCGGGTCGTCGGTGTCCAGCGCTTGGAAGACCACTTCACGGGAATCGCATTCAATTGACTGCCATATCAGTAGACATGCGATGAATAGACTTCGCGTAGACATGACTTTCGCTGTCATCAGTTGTGTTGTGTTTTGTCTTCTGTTCTCAACGAGTGTTTCGCTCGAAATGAATATTCACTGTCAGTGTCGACGGGCTATAAATACCCGGAGAACTGTTCAGTGTTGACAACGCTATTGATAATGAAAAATCATAAATAATTTGAGTCTAAGTTTAGACAGAATTTTAATAAACTCTGAAATTTTTTTTTCGCTATTTTTAATTATCTCTGTTTTTTGAATGGATTTTTTCAATGGATTTGTTTTCAATGCATTTCTTCAATCATTCGTCCTTTAAATGATTGTAATTTTATGGTCGGATGACTTAAAAGCGAATGTTTTTTTGCTAATTGAAAATCCTTTTTATTTCTCCCGGTATATCAAAAACAACTCTTTGTGTACGGAATAAATATTTTTTTAATTACCTGAAAAAAAACTATTGAACAAAAAAATAATATTTTTGTGAACAATAGTCTGAACTTAACATTGATTTCTTGAGCACAAAAAAAACTTAATACAAAATATTAATCAAACTTTCACTTCATTTGGTATTCAATAGTATTTTTTTAATTCAAACTCTGAAATGAATAGCAATTTGTATTCACATTAAAAATATGTTTTCAATGTTTTTTGGGAAAGAAATGAGTTTTTTATTTGTCATAAAAGTTAATACATTTTATTATATACTGATATTTAAAGCAAAGTTTTATGACATGAAAAATCCAAATCCTGACAAAACTTTTGTTTTTCATTTCAATAGGATATCGAAAAATGTTTTTCAAACGACTTGTTGTTTGTATTAATGAATGATCGGGTTTATTGGTCTTACAAATTGCAATCGAAAACCATTTGATGAGAAATTATGTGTGAAAATCAAAACATGTTTTTCACATATGGTTTAAAAAGTATTGAAAAACATTTTCAATTTTAAATATTTTATACAATATTTGACGCAATCATTGGTTTTCACAAATGGGAGACCATTTGAATGATTGAATTATGTGTTGTTTTCCGAATCGTTTCATTCATTGCTTTTTATTATTTGATTTGAATTTTAATTAAAAGTTTATTTTTATGTTTAAAAATTGTTTTATATATCGATCGCACAATAGGGGCCAAAATCAATGAACAGAACACAAAACGTTTTGATAAATATTTAATTTATTGTTAATAAAAATCCAATTAAAAAAGTTTTGTGAGAGAAATGCCTGCGCTGTCGAACACCGGGAGATAACTATATATGTAAAATAGTTATAAGAAGTTCTTCGGAAAAATTGAAAATAGGATTCAAAACAAAAATGTTTAACAAAAAAAAATAGAGTTAAATATCAGATAAGGTATAGAATTTGGAGCAACAAATTGATAGTAAAGTTATTTTGAAATTTAAATTAAAAATTAAAAGAGAGAAAAAATATTTTATAATCGACTCAATTACTGATAATTGACTTCTATTTCAATGTATGAAAAATTTTGCGTTTATTTTGATGTTCACTAATAATGATAATAAAAAATCTCTCGAAAAACACATTAAATGAATTCTGTTTTTATTTATTTTGAGATATAATTTAATTTTCACGTAATTTGACTTTTAATCAAATCATTCGCGAATATTGAAATAGATATGATATTTGTGAACAGTTTCTATTAACTTATAAATACAAAGAATTTTTTCTTATAATAACATTCGTTTAATTGGGTAAAAAAATTGTTTCAAAGATAACAACATTTTTATTAAATAATTAAATATTACTTAATATTAAGTTATTTTCAATAAGAAAAACAAAATATTTTTTGTAAACATTTTTCTGTACAAAAAAAATATCAATTCATTGACTAAAATAACTTCAAATTAAATGCATTTTTTTTCATTATATCTGATTGTGATGTGAATTAATATCAAAATAGTTGTCCAATTAATAGATAAATATCCTATCATTAAATGATGGAAAAAATTCTATTAAAATTTCGCAAACATTTAATGAACGATAAAAAGAGCTCTAAATATATATAATCCTATTATAACTGTATTTCACTTAAGTTCTCTCACTTTCAAAGATATCAATCGATTTCACAGACAATTATCTCACTATCAAAAGACCTATTCTTATGTGTACTCAAAAAAAAAGTTGTTTTTTTATTCAATTTCAAACACATGTTTATTTCAATTGAAATCAAAGGCAAATGTTTTTCAAACAGTAGTAAAGCGTTTGGAAATATAAGGTCTAATAATAGCCAAAGCCATCACTGATTGTTAATATGTGTTACAATTGGTTTATATATGAAAAATAATGTTCACTATCGACGACATCGAGCACTCATACGAAGAACTGTTTCTCTCAATGTCTTTAATGATAATTATTTTCCATAGAAATGATTAATACATTGGATATGATTATTATAACCCCTTTCGACCACTTATTGCGATTAATCGATACATAAATTAAAATATATTTCATTTAAACTATTTTTATTGATAATAGCAAACAGTTTTAAAGATTCTTTTATTCTTTATTTGTGCTAAAAATATATATAATTTTCATAAAAAATTACTTTTTTTAATGAAATGAAAAAATGAAAATATTTTGAATATTTAGTCAACAAAATAATTGTGAAAAAATGCACAAAAATTTCAACTATTTATACATTTGTTTTAATATTGAATTTAATTTTACTTAAAAAAGTATTCGTTTTTTTAGTTTTCGTGAGAAAAATAATGATTTTTTTTTATAATGAAAAATATATATAAAGTTTATTTCACTAACAAATCGTTTTTCTAATGAAATATAGATTTTTAAAACATATTTATTATGTAATCCTTTTAATAGTATTTGTGATTTGATCTGAAAATCAGATAAGAATACGTAAAATGAGTGAAAAATAATTATAATTAGTATTAATAATAATTTATTTAAAATTTCATATTTATTAAGAAAAACAGTTTTCTTTCGTATAATTTAGTGGAAGAAAATTTTTGTCAAAATATATCGCTTATTATTAACTGATTATAAATTCATACGATTTTTAATGGCTTTTATATTTAACAAAAAAACTATTGAATTAATTAAAAAGTCTTTGGTTTTAATTTTAGTTGAAAATGAAACAACACTTTTTTGGTCCCCCTTTAAAATTCTGATGACATTTAGGTTAAAAGCATTTACCCCTTTATTTTGTTGTTTAGATTTTAATATTTGATAACAATTTCTTGTTTTTTGTTAGAATTTATTCAATTTTCTTCACATATAATATGAAAATAATTTCAAATCCGAATAAATTGTTGTAAAATATAAACAGTTTTTATTCGTATAATTTTTGTGTTAAAACCTATGTCACACTTAATGTACATTATTTTGTATGCTATATTTATACCCCTTATATTCATACGAGTTTTATATAAGTTTTATATACTTTTTATTAGGAAGTATTGAATGAAATTAAACGAAGAGATTGTGTCGAAAGATATGACTTGAATTTAATTAAAAAATTTTATGAATGAATGAAAATAAACATTTGATTTCAATCACTCTTTCATTATTTTTTGATAGAAGAAAATTTACTCAAATTTTTCTTCAACTTTTAAAATGAGTTTAAAAAAATTTAATAACAGAAAAGTTTAACAGAATTATTATATAAAGCAAAAAACATATCATAATTGAGTTGAAAGAGATTTGCGATAAAACTATTGAACGAAAACCAATGAATAAATAAATATTCACTTTTTAAAACATTTTTTTTTTTTTGCTTTTTATGTTTTTCTTCAAAAAACAAAACAATTTTTTCTTTATTTAAACCATAAATATATTTAATGTAAACTTAATCTCAAATAATAAAGGGATTAAAATTCATATGAAAACAATATTTATAACTAATTCCTTATTTATATTATAAGTGAATTTAAATAACAATTTTAAATCAAAATAAATTTATTTCAATTGTTGTTATACCCCTGACATGTGAATTGATTAGTTGTTCGACACATGAATATAAAGGGGTATAAAAATTATTGAGAATTCAAAACAAAATGCAATGAATATATCGTTGAATATATTGATTGAATATTTTAAACATCATTTATAATGAGCTGAAAAATGTGTTGCCATTTGAATACAGGGTCTTATTTAACGATGAGAATTGTGTTTTCAATTTAAATATTGAATAAACAAAATTGAATTCAATTATTGACTGAAAAAAATCTACTAAAATATGTGAAATAATTAGTTTTGTTGTCGAAAACATATAATTTTTTTTCATCAAACTATTTAACAAATTATGAAATATTTTAATCAAATTATAGTTTATATAACAAAATATATATATAAATCTCTATCTAATAATAGACAAATCACTCCTAAGGGGCATAAAGCGAAATCAGATTATTTACAATAAAAAATCAGACATTTATTCACTAATTAATAGTTTTAAAACATTTTTATTTTCTATCAAAACGTGTCCACAATTTTTCTCTTCATTAATCGATTGCAATCTTATTCTTAAGAAAACATTTATGTCTTGAAAAACCCCTTTCAATACAACAGTTATTTTGCATAAAATGACTTCTATTTATGTAATAAAATGTCTGTTTTTAACGCAATTAACTTTACATTCGTTTGCAATAAAAACAAAATTATTTGTATATTTATTTCTCAATAATATATCCAATGATTAAAGATATTATTAATCATTTTTGCCCTTAAGTTGTGAACAACGAAACACAACAATCCTTTTAGAGGCAAAACATATACAAAATACAGGTTTATATTTAATATTATAAAAATTTGAGTCAAAATAAATGATTGAAAATTGAGAACTAATTTAACAACAAATCAATTCACAGCAAAAATATTTATTCATTGCGTTTTGTAACGAAAAGCGATTAAAAAATATAGATATTTTATAATGTATTTAAATCTCACTAAAAAACACTTTTTATAATGAATTCGTTGTCAAAATAAATAGTGAAAAATCAACAGTACTTTCAAATCAATATTCAATACGAAAAATCATTTCAATATATATTTATAATTGATTTTAAATATAGAAAAAGTTATTTTTAACTCATTTTTACGCTATTAATACCAAAAAATATATATATAAAACCGTTTTTTAGACACATTTAACGAGAGAATAATTTAATATAATTTTTTGTTTAAGAATTATTTGTCGTTTGATTTCAATATAAATATATTTGAAATAATATTTATTTCACAAATAAATCATAAAAAACTCTTTGAATTATAATAAGACGACAAATGACTTAATGTTTAAATAAATTATTGAATATAAGGGTCAATAATACAGGTGTTTGATATACAGACAGTCACAGCACCGGCATATCTATACGGTGTCAGAGTATTTACGAGTATTATTCTTATCTCAATAATGACGGCATTTATATAATATATTACATGACTTTATCCCTGGATATAGAGATTGGAATTTGTGATCGTTTTGAGACATTTGAGTGAAAATTAACCTTAAAATGTGTCAAATAATACTCCAGTCATTGAAATGAATTTTTTATAGCGAAAAAAATGACTAAAAAACTAATAAAAACTAAACTTCAATATAAGTGATGAACAAAAAACAAAATAATTATAAGAATAAAAATATTGACATTTATTTAGATTTATATTAAAATGATCTCCTCTTCGATAACCCCTTTAACTGTATTTTCAAGGAATGTATAGAAAAACATTCCATACAATTAATTCACTTTTACGCCTATGCGGACAGTCGTGTCATAAATAATATTCTTGTGCTATAAATAACTGAAAATAAAATCAAAGACATTTTCAACACTTTATAAAAGTTTGCTTTTTTTCAACAATCATTCACAACAATCGTATTCACAATGAAAATCATTGTCAAAATTCTTTATATTCTTGAACTATACATATATTTTGGCATAAAATTCAATCAAAAAACCGATTGTTTCGTTAAATACGAGCAAATTGTTTGACGAAAAAAATTCAAACATCGATTGCAAACAACAGGCTATTAATAGACGTATGAAATAACTAAACAATAATTAGTGTTTGAAAAATATTTTTTATTATTATTTATTTTTCTTATTGTTATTTCTCTCTCAAGAGATTTGTTAATATATTTGGCCTAAAAAAAGAGGTTTGAGTTTATATAATATTATTCAACACATGCTTTGATTTATTTATATAAAAAAAATATATATTTTCAACATTTGATTATTTATCACGACTTGAGTTAAAGAACAAAAATTTATAGATTTTTTTTGCATTTGATTTGATTTAAATAAAATTTATTTCAATTATTAAGTTTATCTCAACTTATGTTTCGCTAATTATTATATATAATTACAAATAATTTTTCAAAATAAAAAAAATTTTTAACGATTTTATATTCAATACTTTTGGCGATTGAATATCAAGTGATGAAAAGGTAGGGCAGAGTATAACAGGCCATACATCATAGGACTTGAAATTCCGCGCATTAATGATAGGAATAATTATTTTTAAACAAATATTACAAAAATAAAACTTTTTTCACTAATTGTTTGTTTTGATAACAAAACGAAAAATTTTTTAAAAATAGTTTTGAATAAATTATTTGTTTAATGAACAAATAATTTGAATTTTTTTTATTATAAATTTTTTTCACTTCATTTTAGACTTAATATTGAAATGAAATTCAATGTAATTTTACATATCATTAACCCATTGATTGTGAGCCCAAACGACGAACAGATGAAGTGATAATACATTGCAATGAAAATACTTATAAATATATTCACTTCAGTCAAGGCGTTGGAGATATGAGAAACACTTAATGAGTGTTTCACTGTATTTGAGACTAATATTGAGATTTCACTGTATTTGAGGCTATTATTGAGTACAAAATTTAAGAATAAAGGCTTACAGCCGGGCAGTGGCCCAGAGGGTAGAGAGTGTGTACACTTCAGCAAAGTTAAGCAGTGCTGAGCGAGGGTTGTGAGGAAAGGGAGACCACTGACGATCCTAAGTCATGTCTGTCTTTATTGTCATCAAAAAAAAGTTTTTTAATTGAATATAAGTTTAAATGAAATATTAAATACAAATTACAATTAACTGTTGTTTGAATCGTAACTAAAATTAATTATCAATTAATATATGAAAATATCTTTAATAACAAATAATTTTAAGCTTTAATTGAATGAAAATTAATTATAATTTCATTGATTAAAATCATATTTATTTTGACTTTATTATAAAATATGTCTTTTTTCGTAATTAAAATATATATTTGAAGACATTTACCACTAATTAATGACTTCATTATAAATAAAAAGTTAAGAAAAATCGTCAAAAATTTTCAAAAATAATTATAATTTTAGAGTTTATTCACATTTGTAACGAAAATCTCATAAAATATATTTTAATATTATTTCATTTAATCATGAAATTAACGTTTTATTTGAATTACATCTGAAGTATTAATTGCTTTAAACATATGATATGTGAATAAAATTTTGCAAAATTTTTAACAACATTTTTGTTATAAATAGTTTTATGCGATATATTCCAATGCCTTATATTTTATGCATTCATTGCATTTAAAGATAATTTTTGAATAAAAATTGAATAAAACTTTTGATAAATTTCCCCCTTTTTTACGTTTAAAAAGGGATAAGTTTTTTGAGCGATTTTTTCCACCCTTTCCTTTTTTTTGAGTAAAAATTTTAAAATAAATGATAATTAATTTCAAAACAATTTTTGATTTTTTTGTGCGTTTGATTAATACCCGAATCATTTTTCAGGCGATTATTTTTAAAACAAAAGTCCACCTGAAAAATAAATTACACACAACAAAAAATAAGAAGAAATTTTTTTTATTACTTTTACCTCAAAATAAATTTGGGACATATTTTACAGTAAAAATTACTTTCAAAATATTTTATTATATAATTGTCGAATCGATTGCTATAATTGTATAATATATATACGATATATAAAAAGGCATTTATTTTCAAATAAAAAATTACTTCAAATGCGCTTAAAATATAATTATTTGTGATTTTCTAATATATAATTAAAAGCAAAACAAAATTAAAATCTCTTTTTTGTTGTGTAAAACAATTACAATTAAAAGTGGATTAAAATATAATACAAAACATTAATGAATATTATTTTCAAATAACATAAATAACATAAAAATAATAATTAATTTTTATTTATTGCTATATTTTATATGCATATAACGAGCTAAACAATCAGGGGGCTAATGAAGTGAGCTTGTTGATTCCAATTTGTTAATGAACAATCAAATACAAGTATAAAACATTAGACTCGAGGCGTTTGAGTCGTTCAAAAGCTATGTTAAAATGTAATTATAATTCTCTAATGCCTTTCAATTGTCTTATAATTTATTAATCAATTAATTTATATATAAAAACATTTTTTTTATAAAAAAAATATTCATCAAAAAAGCCGTCTATTATTTGCAACAATAATTGTGTGGAATTGTTTTCGTTGTATTTAATATGAAATTATATTTTACAATAAAATAACAAAAATATTAATGATTTTAATACAAGGGTTTGACTCGAAATGAACAGTAAGTTAAGTATAATAACAATTATTTATAGAAAAACATTAAATACATGAAAAATAATGGCCACAAAATTCTTGGTTTTTTTACATTAAAAAAGAAGAACATATTTGAAGCCCACCTAATATGCAATGGCAGTGACCATAATGTCAGGGGCTATAAATTAATCCCATTTTTTCTCCAAAATGCAAAAAACGATTTCAATTCGTGTGAAAAAAGAATTTTATAATAAAAACAATTTTGAATTTCAAACAAATCCACAAATAATGAAAATAAAGAGATTTTCAATTAATATGAGATTTGTTTCACATTTTTCTTGCAATCGATTATTAATTGTAAAACAAAACCAAAACTATAAATAAAATTCATTTATAATTTACATCAAAAAAAAGAGGTCGAAAATAAGCCAAAGAATTAAAAGTTAATTTTCATTAAAATACTGAAAGTTTTTTCTCCACAAATGAAAAAAACAAATAAAAAAATGAATTTGCATTACGTTTAAACTGAAGTCAAATGCGATCAATGAGTTAATGATAAGACTATTAAAGCGTTAAACAAATGCCTAATAAATGAAAATCTAGATCAACGAAATTCAGGTGCATTTTCCACTGCATTGAAACAAATGGTGGTATTATTACAATAAACACATAGTAAGCGAAACGTAAAAAAAGGTTTTTATATACATTTATGTATTTTTCGTGTTATTTATAACAAATCAAAAATTCAATTCAATGTTAATATCATTTCATGTTTTCATTTAATTTGTTTCATCATTATTTCAGTTCACTTACACACAAGAATAGCCCCTGAATTACCCGAAACATTTCTCAATGTTTAACATGATTTTAAAAATATAAAAATTAAATACTTTTTTTGAATGAAAAAAAATAAAAATAACTATTATTTAAATTATTGTATAAATAAAACTTGATTTTAATGATACTTATAGTTCAATACATAGAATACAAAATTATTATATTTTTTTCCCCTTAAATATAAGTATAAAAAATTATATTCAATTTAATAGTATTCATAATAATAATAATCATAGCTTTGATGTCATTAAAAACTTTTATAAAAAGACTTTCGAAAAAAATAAGAAAAATTTGTCACAAAATAAGAGATTTTTTATATATTTTTAAATGAATTTCTTTTAAGTGAAAATACATAAGTCTTTTGCTTATGTAACGCTCGGGTAGTTTTTTCTCTCCCCCCCCCTCCAACACAAAAAATAAATCCTAAACCCTTTTGTTAAAGACATGTTTCGTTCATAATTTTTTTTGATAGATTGATAGCAAATATAACATAACATTTGATATAATTTTTATGACATTTTTATTTCATAATCTCAATGATTATCTCATGTTTTGATACAATATTTTCTTATCGTCTATGGAAATGATATATAATTTTATCATTTTATATATCAGTTTAAAAAAAGGAGATTTTCTTTTCAATTGAATATAATTGAAAAAATAAAGACTAATTTCACGCCGTATTTGAATGAGTGGTGAGAATGAAAATTCACGCAAAATATATTGAAAACATATTTTTTGCTTTATTTAAGCTATTAATTCATATTTAATAATAAACAAAAGAAGTGAAATATCCCTCAAAATCAGTCCTCTTTTTCTATGTTTAACAGAAACTCAATAATAAAATCAAATTCATTAAAGCGTTAAAAGTATTTCATAATAAAAATACACACAAAAAAAAACTATACCAAAAGAAAACTCATATCAATTCATCTAATTATAGATGAGTTCAAAAAAATGTTTTAAAATGTTTTCATTCACTCTCTTATTCACGTGAAAACCTATTTTGCGATAAAAATAAGAGAAAAAAAAAACAAAATTCAATTCCCAAATCAAATCAGTATTTTTTTATGTAATGAGGGTATGAAAGCACAGGTATTTATGCAATTAGTTATGTGTGTTCAGCAGTCAGTGGCTCAACAGGTATACTAATAACTCGTTTGCAGTGCATTCGTATTGTTATTCTCAGTGAAAATCTATTCAAACGAAACATTTTATCTGAAAAAATACTGTATATATAAAACAGTATTTGATTTCTCTCAATGAAAAACACAATTTCCGTACGACATGTTTGAGGGTTCGAGTGTTTACCTGAGACACAAAAATCCAGTGATAATAACGGTTTTCCCCAATTCTATACCCATTTCGTATACAAAATGTAATACAATATTCTATAACATATTTAGGCTATAATTAGCCCAAAGAATATATATTTGAAGTTTATTATCAATTATGGGATTAGAGTTTCAAATAAATTGTTGGAAAATCTTTTCCGTGAAATAGGACTACATTTCTCTCTATAGAGAAATTATTTTATTTTATTTTTACTAAAATAACTGCTCTTTTCATACCATGTCTCGAGGCGTCAAATGTTGAGAGACGTCTTCAATGACTTCAATACAAACACACAAATACACTGAAAAAGTTAACGCACTTTAAGAGTAGTATTTAATTGAGAGGAAAATAAATTTATTTTTAATACTTAAGGTTAAAAATAATATATGTTTTTATATTAATAAAAATTCTTTGAATTAATATTCAATTTAATATAGAAATTAAAAATTCATTTTCAATATTAAAAATAAATACTTTTTTTTAAATATATTCTATGAAAAAGATATTCCCATTGAATGTGAAAACTATTAATGCATTTGTAAATTGAAATAATGTTTTCTTTTATCTGAATGTCTTTATTGAATGCAAATCAAAGTCTTTGAATAAGTTATTCATCTAAACGTTCATTATTTATGAGTCGGATAGCCAGGGACTGGCGATTATTAATAGGTTTGCACACACTATGAGATATTCATCATATGTGTTGAATATTAAAAAGTATTTCTATTTCTCTATATTTCTTAATAGGATTACAACCAAACAGGTAGTGACAGGTTAGACACCCCTCTGGATATCCCATACGAATGACATTGCATTTAAGATAACTTTTTTCGTGGATTCTCTTTTTATCAGAAAATTGTGTGCTTTTAATCTGAAAAGAAATTACACACAAATTGTGTAAAAATAAATATTTTTTATTATCACAAAAAACATAATGCGATTGAAATATATAAATATTATTGTATTTTAAGCGATATTTTGTTTTGCAAATAATTCATAGATTTATTGAAAAAAAAACAAATACACAAAAAAATAACTTTTAAGAAGGCGTCAAATGTTTGGATATTTTGCCAAAAAAACTCAAATGTTTTTCAACTCAAATGAATGAAAGAATTTTTTAGTTTTCTTTTAACAAAAAAAAAATTCACATTCTTTTAAGTGCTATTTATTTGGTGTTAAAACAGGATATCATTTAATACAGAGATTTCTAACAACAAACAAAACGCCGATAAAAGCAAACAATATATATATTTGTGTTTTCAATATTCAGGTTAAGTTCAGTCATCATCTAATGAGCAAACAGTGAGTTGACATTAAATACATATATACACCTAATTCCGGGACATTTACCCCTTTAGGTCTCGTAGACCAAAGCAAGAGAAAAATGTGTATAAGTTTTCGCCATTAAATTGATTATCGCTTTTAAAAGCCATCGCAAAAAATTGTATTCAATTTGTAAAACGAAAAACTAATTTATAATACATTTTTCGTTCACATTATATGAAAGAAAAACACATTTCATTCGTATCTATAATCACAACAAACAGTGAAATCAATTTATTCTTAAAAAATAAAAATAAAAACAAAAATAATCCAAAAAATTAAAGTCATTTCGATTGGCATTAAATGTATTTTATTTTCGTATTTACAAAACATATCTATAAATAAAAAAAACCTCTTTTTCTCATTCCTAACATATTTTCTTTCTCTGCGAACCAATACATTAGGAAATGATATAATTTTTTTTCTCCGCTTTAAACATATGATTGAATAATGTTTTTACGGTTTAATCACTGCTTTAGTCTCTCTCTGCCCTCTCTCTGCCCTCCCTCTCATTGATATCAAAGAACACTTCTTATTTTTTGGGTCATTCAATGATGTATTGAAATTGATTTGAAATATATATATCAGTATATTATGAGTGGAATTGAAAATACAATTTTTTAATGTGTTTTTATATCTATACGAAAATAAATATAACATTACTATAACTGCTATATTAGTGCTCATTAAGTATTATGATTTATTAGTACATAATTCTCGCAATTCATATGATTTATGTCTCTGTCTTTAAACCTAATTATCATTATTTTCATATTTACAAAAAGGGTTCAATTTTTTTTCTCGACTCAAATCTGATTTTATGTATATATCAAAAAAATATATTTTATTTTTTTTCTTAATCACAAAATAACTTTCAATTAAATACATATCTCTATATTAGTAGTGAATTATTACTGTATATGCCGTCAACGTTAAGACGGATCACATTTTTGGCATTTTTTTCACTTCATAAGAATCCTGAAAAGAATTTTGTTTTGAGCGATGAAATGGCTTTTTATGAATAAATAAAGAAATATTAATTCATAATATATTTCATACTATTTTAAAACGAGAGATAATATTAATTTTCACATCAATTAATTTATTGCGAAAACCATTGAGTCATTAGAGGCCCAAAAATGAGATTTCTTTTCGTGAAATTTGATTATAATTAGTATTTATTATATTATATCTAAAGGAGAAAAAAATCTCACATTTGATTGAGAATAACATCAATCCATTCATTACTGTTCGCGAAATGAATAGAAAATATGCCAAAAATAATTCATTATTTTTTTTCTCTCTCTAAACATAATTCACATAAAAATTCCTGTCAAACAAAAACCATTTGAAACGCGAATTAAATGCTATGAATAAATATGAAGAAAACAAAATACAACTTTTTTTTCGTTCAAATCCTTTATGAAAACAAATGCCATTATATTTGATTAACAGAGAGAATAAAATGTGTACTTAATTTACATGCGTTTATGACATCATTTATATGTAGTAATGATTTGAAAATCAACTTTAAATACCTATTGAAATGTGTGGAGAAATAAGTATTTCACGGCTTTTATAGCATTATTTAAAAATAGTTTTTTCTTTATTTTATTATTTTATTTGACTTACAATTGTTCTCAAAACTCAGCCTTAAATCAAAGTCTTATTTATTTAGTATATTGTAATCAAAAAAATACTTTTGTTTATTGTACTTTAACTCCTAATTTGAATCAGACATTAATTTTATTTTATATTACAATTACTTAAAAAGAGTTGTTATAAAAGAGTTGTTTTTTGATTGACTAAACATTTTGTTAAACTATAAAAATAAAAACACAACAAAAAAATATATGTAAAACAAAACAAAATGAAAACATTGTTTCAAAACATTGATTTGAAAATTAAAAGTTTTTTTTGAATGGAAAAAATTGACTTTAAAAACAAAAATGAATAAAAAAATTACTTTTCATTCATTGGTATAATAAATACACAGAAGAAATAAAAGTAAAGCAAAACAACAAAAACCTATTCAAACGAGAAATATATAAATCAAAACAAAAAAAAAAGAAATTCTTTTACTTTAAGAATAATAATAATAAAAACTAATCAAAAAAAAGTGTAAGAAATGTATGAATGGATGAAATGATGAGAAAATAAATTACATATGAATTGGAAAATTAAAATAAATTTCTATACAATTGCAAAATATTGGCTAAAATTGTGATTGCATTCAACAAAAATCAATGCTATCTTTCGTCCCTTTCTATAAAATTATACCTAATATTTCCATCGTATGGCACCTTATGTTTCACATGACTCTTGGGCGCCAATTTCACACCCTTTATAAGATCGGCCCCCTTTTCAGCGATCATTATTATGGGCGCATTCGTGTTGCCGCTGATCAGCCGCGGTATTATCGAACCGTCCGCCACGCGTAGTCGCTTGACGCCGCCCAACACACGCAGCTCCGGGTCCACCACCGACGCCTGGTCGTGCGCCGGACCCATTTTGCACGTGCCGATGGGATGGTAGATGGTGTGGGTGAGGGTGCGCGCCAGACAGGCCAGGTATTTGTCGGAGTATAGCTTATATCCTTCACATCCTTTTATGTATAGAAAAAGGATTTTTTATGAGTAAAAAAATAGTTATTTTTTGTGTTTGTTTTAAACGAAAGAAAAAAACTGAGAAAAAAATATTACATTGAAATGAATTTTTATTATTAGAGCAAAGAATAAGAAAAAATATTTTTTTTTCAATGACTTTATTGCGTGAATAATTCAGCGATAAATGAGATGAAAAACATTTATTTTTTTGTGTTTTTTCTTTTGCGGTAAAAGTTATAATAAAGTCATAATAAGTGAGAAAATGTTTTACTTTATTTTTAACATAAATGTTAAGTAAAACAATTTTTTCATTCTCTCTCTTATTATTTCGTTATTATTTATGTGAAAGTTATTCAATAATTCATTTTTGAGGTGAAATGAAATTAGTTTTAAATAACACTATTTATCGCATTATTTGCTTATACTATGAATAGGTTTTCATATTTTTTTGTTTTCGTTCACGAATTGTAAAACCATTGCACACATACCCGGCACTACTCTGTCGATTAAGGTGGAGCCAATTCGCTTCAAGGGGGGCGCCAGACCCACCTTAATCGCTATCTTCATGGCCTCGACCATCGTCTTGATGTCGTGCGGATGCGTCAAATACCGGGGCTCAATAACGGGCGGATCGTGAGGGCTGGCCGAGCGTAGCTTAATATAGCCGACGCTCTTTGGCCTCAAAATGACTGGAAAGAGCGAAAAGCACTCGCGGTTCACATATGGGAAGTACACTTTCTCCCAGATCTCGTCAGTGATGCCAATATTGTGTCGGAATATTCTGCCGTCGTCTGAATGAAGGGAAAGGATAGGAAAATAAAACGAAAAACTCTTTCAAAGGCTTAAAGCGATTGTAAAATAAAACAAATTTTTGTTTTTTTTTTGAAAAATAAATTAATTTTTTTCAACGTCTAAATACCTGATGAAAGACAAGCACAAACCAAATGTATCTCAAAGTCAGGAAAGTCGAGACTTTTGTTCGCGTACTTTGTTTTTATGAAGCCGAGACCCTCGAGCCCTCCGGTGCTGGCCAGAGGGCCCGAGCCGTTGGCAAAGTATTTGATAAAGTTTTTCGGCTTTTGTATCTTTCTTTGCATATAAGACAGGTCTTTAGTGGAGCCGTCGTTGACCACAAAATGCAACCCTCCCGGGTATATGTGGTCCTGGAGGTTGTGGCCCACCGGCAGGTCGGCTATGACTGGAATGTTTAACTTTTTCAGGTGCTCTTTGGGTCCAATGCCTGACCGCAGAATTGCGTGCAAAACAATTATTAAGAGAAAAAAAAATAATTAATTTTTTCGTAAATTTTTTCTGATTTTAATATTCATATCATATTTTCATTAATATATTTTCATACATAAAATATAATATATTTTTTCTTCTCTTTCCCTATATTTATGTCAATTATATTCAATGTCTTTTTATATCTCTTTCACTATATTTAGATCAAAAGCACTCGTTTTTTACGCGTATTTTTCGAGTTAAATATCATTTATTTATTACATATTAATAATAGTATTTTTTTTACTGTTATATTAAATGTCTTATTATTTTCATTAGAAAAGTCAGAGAAAATGATTTCAAACACAAATTATATTCTCGAATGAAATCCATTAAAAATACTCAAAACTAATTAAACATAAAATTAATACCAAAAAACATTGAGAAAAAAATCTATTAATACTTTGTTTTAGATTTTAATTCAAATTTAAGCCCCTGAAGGCTTCGCCCCTTCTCTCTCTGTCTCTCTCAAGCTTCTGAATTGAGGCATTAATTGCATTAGAGAAATATTAACCGAATTATTAAGTGATAGATTGTGAGCACAGGTATGCATACACACACCTATTGTTAATATATTCTGAATATATATTATTTATATATATTTCTCTCTCGTCAAGAGATATGCAAATAATAGGTCAAGAAATTGAGCTTTCGTTCAATAAATCCAAATTGGAGTCAATTGTTTTGATTAATGATATCATTATAACCTGAAACTCGCTGACGATAACCCTGAGCACAGGGTGTATGACATGTGATATGTGCTCTTATTATACATTTATTCTAATTGTTAATTAAAAATAAAAATTATTTCTTTGTTTTTCAATACCGGAAAGCATTAGAAGTTGAGGCGAATTAATACTCCCGGCGCTCAATATGATCTCACGTCTCGCGCGCACGACGTGTGTCAGTGAGAACCGGTCGAACTGGACGGCGACCGCGTGCTTGTGGCGATTGAAGAGCACCTTGGTCACGTAGGCGAATGTGAGCACGTGCAGATTAGGCCGGCCTCGGATGTCGTATAGGAATGCCTTGGCGGTCGAGCATCGGGCGCCTCTTCTTATGGTGGACTGAGGTATGGAGAAACCGGTCTGCCTTTCACCGTTTGGATCAATGTTTGGATAGCCTATGGATTGGTATCAACATTAGTGTCATGTTTTTTCTCTCATCTAAAGGACAGTTAGATTTTTATGGCGTTATAATTATTTTCGTTTAACAACTCATTGTTTTTTTTGTTATATATTTTTGAAATGCATTTAAGAATTACATTAATATTCGGCTCTAATTATGAAGTCATGAAAACAGAAGTTAAGTATTATTTTTATAATAGTATTTCCACTCAATATTTTGCTGGCAATGAATATGTTTTTTTTATATACCGTTCCACTCCTTGCCATCGGCTCAGCGCAGACCCCAAATAAATGGGTCGACGCGGAGGTCAAGTACTCTATTATTGAATATAATTTCCATTAAATTTAATGCAAACATCCCTTTCCAATGGCTATAAATAAACACATCTCGTCTTCGCCTTCATCTCAATAAGGAGAAGAAAAAACCCCTTATCTCAGCAAAAATATTATTGATGAGTGGATCGGGTGCTATAAGTGCCCAATTAGTTCATAGTGGGACAGTTGGTTATTAAGACCAACTGTTTATACAAACATTAAATACATTTTATTTATATTAATCTCAATCGAAATATAGTGGAAGAAAAGGGTTATTAATGAACGCAAACATTTGTAAACCCTATAAAAAAACACGCCATTCCTTTCGTCACATTCACATGTAGGTGCCCCAACTCACCCAGGTATGTGCCCGACTCGACAAATGCATGCGCAACAGGACTAATCTGTTTGCTCGTCTGCACCGTCAGCGGCCCTCCCCGGCCGTGGTAGCCATTGTAGGCGACGTCCGGATCGCGATTGTCCTCCGATTTGATGAAATAGGGGAACACTTCGGGCCACGACCAGCCGTAGGAGCCCTCCTGTGCCCACGAGTCATAATCTAATGGATTGCCTGAAAGAGTCATAAAAAAATATATAATGAATTTCTTTCACATAATTCGTATTCAATGAATGAAAAAAATTCAATTGAAATGTAATATCAGTTTTAAATGTGTTGAATGTTTTAAATGATTCGCTATTTATAGACACACACAAAAACACTTGGAATATAAGGGGTAGAAAAAGGGTGATAAATGATTAAGAATTCAATGATAATTAAATATGTTTTTTCATTATAACAGTAATAATAATTCAATTGAGAGTTCGTTGAGTTTTCTCTCTTCACGTCTCTCTCTCTCTCACACACATTGAGACAGACGTTTGCAATAAATAAATGTTAATTTTATTGTAATTATATTACAAAATATAATAATTTATTTAAAAAATAAGGGGTTTTTGTTAATAAAAGTGTGTATTTCATTACATTGAAAATTCATTACGTATTCTTGACTTATATTTCAGACCCTTAGAAGAAAAATATTTCTATTTTTAAAGATTCCCTTAAAAAATATATAAGTTTTTTTTGATTAACGATTTGTAAAATAATTTTTTTTCTTTAAAAAAATACAAAATATTGAATAAATATTTTTCTCACAACAAAAATACAACATTTTTTTGCGCTAATAATATTTTGATGTTTTGTTTGACATAAAAAATAATGAATCAATTAATTAATTAATAGATTATAAGTCAGATTAAAGACTATACGAATGAATGAGCGAAATGTCTTTTGACGGAGACGTTAAGTATTGACATAATATGTATGCGATTATTAATTTTCTCGTTGTTATAGATAACGTACCCCTACGTCAGGGGCGCTACACATATGCGACGATACATTTGATTCTGAGATCGAGATTTAGGACAATTTTAATTAGCGTTTCGTTTAGTTTTTTCATGAGATTTGAATTAGGCTTAAAATTGTGATAACGTTTTTTTCGATATATTTTAGATAACGTATTGAAACAAAAATTGTTATTTCATTTGACTGTTATTATCGGCAAAAAAATCTAACATTAAATTCAATGCACAAAAAAATGTCAAATATTTTTGCAAAAATAAAATAAAAATTTTCCAAAAAATATAATTCAAATATAATTTTTATTCAAAATAAAACAAAAACTCAATTTATAATTGAAATCAAAAATTTCAATCAAATATATTTGTAGAAAAAATGTTTAATTTTTTTCATATAAAAGCCTAAGAAATAAATAATTATTTTTGAAATCAAATCAAAAATATATATAATTTTTGATTAAGTCATTCGCCTTTGAATTACTTCAAAGTAATTACAAAAAATATATAAATTATGCCAAAAATAAAATATTTATTCAAACAAAAAAATTACTTTAAATTCAGTTATAAATTTTTATTTATATTTTTAACGATTTATTGCTTCTGAAAATTAATGCCAAAATTAATAAATAAAAAACAAAACCAAAAAAAACTAAATTAAAACATTTGACAACACTTTCGATAATAGACTTCATTAAAAATCATGAATTTATTCGCTAATTATATGAGTTATAATCGAATGACACATTATTTTTAATTACCCCTGATATACATCATGTAGTTCAACACGGATGAGCCTCCCAGTATTTTGCCCCTGGGCCAGGGGCAGCGGCGCTTCTTGATGCCAAAGCACGACGCCTCCTGTGGCTCAGTCCTATAGCCCCAGTCTATCGGTGTGTTCTGGAGGTTGAGCACCGCTATAGGAAAGTCCGTCACCATGTTCTCCGAACTGCCCGCTTCTAGTAGTAGCACCCGGACGTTGGGGTCCTCTGACAGCCGGTTGGCCATAACACAACCGGCCGAACCCCCGCCCACCACAATATAGTCGTATTCCTAATGAATTGTAACGAAAAACAAAAATTTGTTATAAATTTATTCATATTTTAAAGACAACGAAAAAAAAATTTCATTTTTTTGTGCAAAGAATAAAAACATTTTGAATAAAATATAATAAAATCTTTGATTGGATTTTATTTAAAAATAATTTTGTTTTATTAAAAATACTTTTCTTTTATCTAAAAAAATATATCATTTATTATAAGGATTGCAAACAAATGATAACATTTATTATCTTATAATCGCCTCAAATATTAAACATAAAATCATATCATATTTGATGTGAAAATAATTCATTTAAAACAAAAATAAAGTAATTATTATATTATATAAATATATATATTTTTTTCGACTCTTTTCATCAAATCTCTGAATCGATTGAATTGAACGCTAAGTAAAGGCTTAAATAACATTTGAAAAAATGATTTTCAAAATCAAATGTCAAAAGTTTGAAATGAATTATACATAAAAAAAAATCATTTTTCATTTCTATAAATAAATTTTCGCATTTGATATACAAATATGATTTCAATCACAAAAAATATGTACACAAAAAACAGAGCGAAAATGTCTTATCAAAAGCCAATTAAGAAAAATCTTGTATTAAATCAAAAGCGATTTAAATGAATATATTATTTGTTTTACACACAAAATATTTAATGGTTTTCTTACAAATGATTAATTGATTATTAAATGTATGTATAAATAAAATATAAAATTTTGTTTTCCTTTAAATTTCTTCGAAAAATACTTTGTCCTCAAAAATAGAGTAATACTAAATGAGAGTCAAAAATACGGCTCTCTTTCGGTTCAATGGATTTCATCTTCAAATGAAGTGATTATTTAATTCATTGGAATAGCTATTCGTGTAATTCGTGACAACAAATTATTTTCAATGAAAGGGGGTATTTCTGTGTGAGAAATGTTTCAATTAATAAATATCTCATAATTATATAAAAGGCATTAAAGGTATTCATAATAAAAATATATATATTTTTGTTTTGTTTTTGATATTATTTAATAAAATAATACTTTGTTTATCATTTGAAAAGCAAAACAATATACAAATTATAATTATATTATGTTTTGATTTTAATAACAAAATTTCACGAATGATATTAAGAGAGAATTCTTCGCCCAAACAATAATAAAATGCTATTTTATTCAGGGGGTGACGAATAAACCCCTTCTCTCCTAAGAATATCATAAATGTATAAAAATTGAAATTTAATCTAAATTTAGTTCAAACGATAAAATAGAAAAATAATAAAATCTAAAAATATATACAAATATTAATAAAACATTAATTAATTTTTTGGAAAAAAAAGTTTACATTCATTCACACAATTGATATCAAAAAATAATGGCAGAAATTATTATATTATATTTGACTTCATTTGA
The DNA here is from genome assembly GCA_034700825.1 of Quadroppia sp. Gr-Ori-00064. Lineage (NCBI taxonomy): Eukaryota > Metazoa > Arthropoda > Arachnida > Sarcoptiformes > Quadroppiidae > Quadroppia > Quadroppia sp. Gr-Ori-00064. The sequence goes on along the minus strand of JAQIXR010000483.1, from coordinate 2,124 downwards.
ATTTCGTGTTCAATAATAGACATAACAAATGAATACAAGAATACAGTTTAGGGAAAGGGAGAGAGAAATAAAGGAATAACTGTTTTTTTATGTAAGAGTTTTCACTGTTTATTATAGTCTTGTAATCAGAATATATATAAATATCTAATTTGAAAAATCATTTTCTATTAGAGAATGAAATGTTTGAATGAAATTTGATTAAAGAGAAACAGTTTATAGTAAAAGAGAAAACTATTTTATAACACATTTTGCAAACAATTATTTATATGTATATAAATAATAAGATTTTTTTTTTGAATAACCTTTTGATTGCAATATGTATTCAATGCTTAAATATGTTTTTTATGATATTTTTCTTCATAAAAAAGTCAATATATATAGAAATCTCTTTATATTTCACATTCAATACCAATATAATTAACTATAAATATCTGACAAAAAATTGTAACAAACAATAAAAATGATATATTTTTTTCGATTGTTTTTTATAATTACCTGAAATCAGATAATAATTTTACAGTGAAATCATTTATAGGACTTTTTGGTAAATATTTTAACAAAATTTTTCTTTCACTTCATTTAACGCTTGACTTAATATATTTTGAGATAATAATCGCAAAAAAATTTGAATAAAATCACAATAATTACTAATTTTATTAAAAGAGTATAATTTTGTCAAAAATTTTTGTTAAAATTTTTAAACATATTTTTAATGAAAGTATTTTTTTGCACAAATTGTCTGCAAAACCACAACTGAGAGTACAATACCTGATCCCAAGAATCTCTGCCAAAGTTGACCGTATGGTCCACTTGTCTCACTAATAGGAACGTTGTCAATGGTATGAGCGCCGGTAGTGTGGCGCCGATCAGTTGTATTAATTTAATCATTTCAAACACTGATTAATAAAAAAAACGCTTTTTTGCATAAAATTCAATAAAAATAAAACAACGAAAAAAACACCACAAAAAGTGTCACATAATTGTAATCCAATAGAAAATGAAATGTTTTTCAAAAGTTGAGCACAATTTTGAAGATTAGAATAACAACAAAAATGTTTAATATATACAAAACAAGAATTTTTTCCCTAAAAATAATGTCTTAAACAATGAATACATTCTTAATAAAAGTCGATTCACTTTAATCTTCCACTTATTAGATCCAATTAATCCATACATTGTTAGCACAGTTTTGTCTTATTCTCAGCAATGAATTGAACGCAAACACAAACGAAAACATTATTTGTTTCAAAAAGCAATCTTCAATTGATTTATAATATCATAACTTTTATACAAAAAAAAAACACAATTTCTTCATTAAATTCTTTGTTATTTAAATCACATTTTCATTACGAAAATTAAAGACTTGTTGCAAGAATTGAATGCAAAAAATACAATCACTTATTCAATATTAAACTGAAGAAAGCCTTTCCATAGACAAGGCCTCACATCACATGTGTTTGTATGCAATGGCAAAGAGAAAAAGTTTGTTCACTTCGTGTGTGCTTTCAATACTGTAATTAAGGCTATGAATGAGAGGTTAGGGATAGAAATGCTCAACAAATTTGACCGCATTTTCGCTCAAATCACTGAAAGCACACTTTATTTTCAGTCGAGAAGTTGTTTTCGTATGAAATAAAAAGTTAGAGAAAAGTTATGCCAAAAGAAAACTAGTATTAGATTTGACTGATTGTAAGACTCGACTGAACAGCCTCTTAGCGATTGACGACTTATTCGGTGCTCAAAAACTATGGCTTATTTTTTTGGGAGGTTATGTAATAGTGTTGTGAACAAACACTTCGCTAAATGTCTGTCCAATCGCTGATTAATAATTATTTTTAATGTGGACATAAGAAGACATGATTTGAAAATAGTTTTTTGAAATTCAATATAAGTTTTTGAAAATTATTTGTATTTTTCAGTAAATTCTTTGACACTTCTCATCCCTCTCTGTCTAACGATACACCTAAACCCTGTCCATTCACTCATTCACAATACGTTTAGCGATGAAATGCTATCAAATGGCAATCGTAGGACGAATTTTACGGTAACCAAAACCACTTTTCCCGTAAAATTCCTCGAATTCTTCACTTCATTGTATTCTTCTTCACTCAAGTCATAGAATAT
>JAQIXR010000482.1:0-26578 GCA_034700825.1 Quadroppia sp. Gr-Ori-00064 | reverse complement strand
CTCTCTCTCTCTCTCTCTCTCTCTCTCTCAAACTTAAAACATAAATCATATTATCAGAAAAAAAGATATTTTTCAAAATAAATAATTAGTAATTTTTAGGCAAATATTTATTGAAAGTTTTGACGAAATGAATAACAAATGCATTTATATATGAAATCAATCTAAAATCTTAAGGAAATGAAGGAAACGTCTGTTTTGACATTCAATTACCAGATGTTCTGTTGTTTTATTGAAAGCATTTAATTGTTTGTTATTTTATTATTTGTTTTATTTCTTTAACTATTTATAACACAATCAATGAAGAAATCAATAAATAAAATGATTTAATGTTTAGAACACAATAAAGACTTTTGATATCAAGTAATTAAACAAAATATAAACCGATTTAATCTCTGATAAGATTTCTATTTTTGTAATAATTTTTAAATTTTAGTAATTTTTGTTTATTTAGAAATAATTATTAAATATTTTTTGTTTATATGCTATAAAATGTAGTTTAAAATGTGATCGAAAGAAATAACCAATGAATGTATGGGTAATTAAAATGAAATAAAGTTTCAATCTTTCAATTAGTCGTGAAATCTCTTAAACACAAAATTCATTTCAAATAACAAAAAAATTAATATTAATAATCTTCTCCGGGTTATATAGACCCCTATAACCAAGATCAGTTGTTTTATTATATGATAATTATTGACAAAATTCAACTTCAGTTCAAAAAACTATATTTTAAAATAAAATATAAAAAAATAATTTTTATTGAATTTCCTATTTTTGAAATTTTTTCAATTCCTGAAAAATAATTAAAATTTTTGTTTATTTCAGTCTTTCTGTGATCTGACGGAATGTCAGACAGAGATCAACAAACTATTGAAGAATAAATCGTTTTTAGTCAATGTTTGTCAAAATAATTGATTGAATTTCAAATATATTCTAAAGTTATTCAAAACAAATGAAATGAAAATCAATTTTACGTTAAATGACATTCAATTTATGATTATTTTTGAAATTATTTTTGAAATTATTTTTGAAATTATTTTTGTGTGAAATTCAATCAAATGGAAAATAATGTTATATTCAAATATACTTTGAATTAATGGGTTTTTAATAAAATTTTAAAAAGAAATTATCACTGAATTGAAAACAAATGTAATTTAAAACAAAATTTACACAAAAATAGTTTCTGTTTTGTGTATTATATAATATTTTTCTAATATTATTCAGATATTCATTAATATTCAAAGTTTTCTTTTGTTTAAAATTATTTATAAATTATTTTTTTGTGATAAAAACAATATTTTTGACATTATTTTTTCAAATTATTTTCCGATGTATTTATTGTTTATTTCAATTTGTATTTCAATTTTGAATTTTAAATATTCTGTTAATGTATTTAAATTATGCAAACATTTCATTGCATTCACTGATCCTCAAAATCTGATAAAAGATTTCATTCGTTTAAACACTTATTTAAGATAAGAAAAGACATAAAATATTTATTAAAACTATTCATTTGATTCGTTTTGACTTCAAATGTTTGTATGATTTCTGAAAATATCATTCGTTATGAAAATCATTCATTTTTTGATAATTTATAAAAACTTTTAAAAAGTCTTTTTATCAATCATTAATGCATTGGTCATTGTCTGCGACAATAAGGAAGTGTCAACTCTTGGAGAGTCGATCATAATCTTTGCCATCAATTGCACCACAATCTCAAAGACATTTCATTTGTGAATCCATTAAATGTGATTCAAAATAGTTATCATTCATTAGATATAAAATATTTTAATTTATTCTGTTATTTAAACCTTTAATACAGGCTTTGATTGATATTAACTTTGGTCTCAAGACTTGAATATTTAAAACTCAATTTCAAGAGAAATCTAAGAAAAAATTGTTTTCAATCTCTTCTAAATCTGTAAATATCTATGAATTACCCAATGATTTATTGGCAAAACTAAACAAAAATAAATATATTTATGATTTTTAGTCACAAATCTTGTTTTAATTCCTGTATTAGTCGTGAAATATTAGATTTTAATGTTTTTATTTAATAATTTTGTTTTAATTTAAAGCAAACTTTAATTTGAAAATTGAATCAATTTTTCAAAAGCTTTTTCGCATAAAAACAAAAGAAAAGTTATTTCAGTGAATGTTATAAATAACTCAAACTTTGTTTTTATTAAATTAATATATTTTTGAATCATTTTTATAAATAAACTGTTTTTCTGAATTGAAATCATTTTTATAAAAATTTTCAAAACAAAATTATTTGCAATTTTGGAGAAAATCATTTCATTTTATATTTGAATTTATGTTAATTGAAGTCAATTAAAGAAATGAAAAAATGATGAAAAATATATTTTTTTGATTCATTAAAATATAGGAAATGTATTAATTCGTGATTAGCTTCACATCCATTCATTACTGCTATTGTAATCAAATCCATGTCCTCTCAAATCACAACAATATTATTGAATACAAATTATATCATTTATTAATGAAATTACATATTATTTTTGGTTTCGATTCATTTGTTTAAATATTTTACAAAATATAAAACAATAAATATTTTATATTACATCTCATATACGAAACAATTTGCAGTCATTTCATTGACTGTCAAACAAATATTGTTTTTAAAATAGTCTTAATTTATGGCTGAAATCGAAATGATTTGAATTTATTTGAATAAAAATTAGATTTAAAACAAAGTGAATAACGAAAAGAGATTTACATAAATTCAATACATTTTAAAAAGCAATTCAAATATAAATATAATTTCGTCGAAAGTATTGATAACTAATAAATATTTAAATAATATATTCAATAAATGAATGAAAAATCATTTTAAGAGTCAATTATTACTCTATAATAAGTCAAATGTTTCCAAATATGACATATCAGTGAACAGGTATTATATGTATGGCCTTTCAGTACATGTTATGCAAATCACTGGTTTAGGTATAGGAGCGCACAGTTAGAGCATAATTATAGCTGCACTTAATTTTATGTATATTTCTATCGATAGTTATATTAAAATAAATATAATTTCATTTAATATACAAAACCAATCCTTTCCTCAACACTGATCTCCTCTGAGAGGACATAACTGCGCGACGTCCGAGAAAAGGACAGACTCTCGAACTGCATAACAACACTCTGTTCTACCGACTCATTCGTTGTGGTAGTGCTCGAAGAACTTGACTTACGATCCAATGAAAGCGAACGACTTCTGGTATGACTCGAATCGACGGATAGGAAAAACTTTTTGCTCGGCGTTGGAGGAGATTTACGGCACTTAGAGGTGACTGCGCTCTCGTTCTCTGACATATGTATGGATTTGTTGTAATTTTCAGAAAGACTATCATCTGATATATGGCTTTCATTGGCAACGACTGCCACGACTTTGCGGTCCGGGAAGGTGTCGGACGACAAGCGTTTATGTTTGAATCCATTGGCCATGTCTTCAAAAGAGCCATTTGTGACGTAGACGTTAGAAGTGAGGGAAGGCTTGTTTTGGTTTTCTTTGTCGCTATCGTTTTCCTCTGAATTCTTTAATTCAATTTCATTAATCAGTTTTGAATTCACATTATTTGAACAGTTGGTTTCGGAGGAAAGCCATTCATGTTTGAGGCACTCCTGACAATTGATCCGAGCCCTGGAGGGAAAGTAGTGTTTGAATTGTTTTGTGAAACAAACGAATGAATATGTGATAAATACTTAGGATCTCTAACAAGAAGTTTGCGAATGAAATCTTTGGCCTCTTCTGAGACACCATTGAATAGATATGAGGGGAAGTCTAACGCGCCGTTAGTTATATTACAATAGGTTTCTTGTTTGTTGTCTCCCGTGAACGGCGAGTGACCGGAAAGGAGGACATACGTCAGAATCCCAATACTCCTGTCGACGACAAATCAAAGAATTAGTTATTTATATTCCGTTAGAACTCGTGATCTGAAAACTAATAACAGATTTGATTTTAAATTAATAAAAATTTTGTTTTTTATGTTTTGTGTGAAATAAAATGATATAAAGGTTTACAAATAATACAAATAATGGATAGAAATGTGTAATAAAAATGTTTTACAATTAAAATATATATGCAATAAATTCAGATTAGATAAGGAATGGAACAAAACATACCACATATCAGTGGACAGACTGATCGGCTCGTATTGCAGTATTTCAGGCGCTTTCGTGAAAAACAAAATTAAAAATAAATAATTTGATAATAAAAAACGCAATGAAATTAATCTCCTTTTGAAATATACTTTTTATGTGCTCTAAAAACTTGTTCTAAAAATATGAAAATTTTAATGCAATTCAAGATTTATATTATATTTGAGATTAAAAGAAAGAAAATAATAATAATATAAGAAAAGAAACCTTTAATTCATTGGACTTTAATTTTTGTAATAATCTATGAAAACATTTATTTATAGCCAATGGATATGAATAACAGGAATAGAGTGAATGTATTGTAATATTGATATGTAATCCCATTCTACTAACCGACATAATCAGGTGTTCCTACAATTTCTCGCAGTTCTGCCCCTTTGGTCAGAATTCGAGATATTCCGAAATCACAGAGTTTTACGTCACCGGAAGGGAAACTACTCGTGAGAAGAATGTTTTGTGGCTTTTGTTTCAATAAAAATACATTAAAAAACAAATCCAATTAATTGATGCAATCATTGAAGGGTTAGATATTAACCTTGATATCCAAGTGGGCGATGTTATACCGGTGCAAATACTGCACCCCTTCCAGGATTTGTCGCACAAGTCGTCGGCAGTCGTGCTCTGGAATAGAGTCTTCTTCATCCAGAACTCGTTGCAGTTCTCCTCCCTCTGCCCTATAAATGCAAATTCAAGACCTTTTATACCAAAAATTCATTTATTTATATGTTTTTACTCAAAACTTTTGAGTCATAGAAGATATGAATCATAAAAACAGTTTCGAAATATTTTTCAAAATTATTGAAAAAGAAAGTCAAATGTTTTTTGTCTCTCAACTAAAAATTACAAAAAACTTTGTTTTTAATTATTTACATTCAAATGCTTTCAATAAATAATTTTATTAAAAAATTAAGTTAAAAATAATCATAGAATTGAAAGACAATTTTTTAATAACTTATTTATACTTTGAGTTAAAAATAGGAAACTTTGAAAGTATTCTAAAAATGTGACACAATTTTCATTATAATGAATACAAACCAATAGTTATTCAATGACTCTATAATTTAGTCATTTGTAATAATAGTGTTTTTCTTATAAATTCTTGTTTTAACGCATTTATAAGCAATTAATAATTCTTTTGTTTTGTTTCAAAACTTAACAGAACTTTATTTAAAAGTAAAATTTCTTACTTTATTCGCAATGAATAGGAATTAACTAAATTAAGAACAAATGAATTGCATTTAAAGACTAAACCACTCATGAAATCAGGTTTTTGTGATTTGAATCCAAAACTGTCTTATATTTTGTAAACTAAAACAAGTTTTCGAATTATGTATTAAAAAATTGTTAAACTATTAGATGTTTTTGTATAAGTTTTGCTGTATTTTAAAGTTTAAACCAATAATTGATATTTTGCTTACATTTCAAGCATTAACACGAATTCAGTCTGAGTTTCGTAGACTTCATAGAGTTTGACAATTCTTTCGCTTTGATTTGTGGTTAAAAGGACTCGGATTTCGTGCATAATCTCATGGCTCACATCAGTAGCGCGTCTTCTCTTCTTAATTGTCTTCGCGGCGTAAGACTTATTCGACCCTTTATGGACACAACGTCTCACTTGAGCGAACTTTCCCCTGATTTACATAAAGATAAAAATTCGTTTTAAACGTGTTTTGATTGAACTGATATTTATTGAATGAAACTTTGATATATTTTTTGTAACCATTAATGTATATCTTATTTAATATTCGCATAAAATGTGATAAAATTTCAATACCAAAAGCATTACTTAAAGGCCTTTAGACAACCTTTGCGTCAAATAAAGGGTAGAAAATCTAATAAATTCGTGAAATCTTAGAAAATGATTAATATTTTTAAATATATTTTTCTTCAAAATCTAATTTTCAAACAATTGTTGAGATTTGTTAATCAGTTGAGATTGAGGTCAGGGTTTTTGGAAGATTTCATGAATATCCCAAACAAACACACGATATATATATTGAAAAACATTTGTAATATACTTATGAACGACAAAAGCCTTCGAATGACTTTTTGCCCAAAAATGCTCGAAAAGGCGTAAACATTGACAACAACTTTATAGATATTAAGACAAATTGAATAAAAGTAAAGAAACTCACGATTTCTAATATATGTGGGCGTTATGTGAATGAAAGTGTGTTAACCAACAAACCAAACATCGATTCAATTCTCAAATTGAGTCAAAAGTAACAAAAAATTATTTTTTATCACTACTAAAGGTTTGTTTCAATTATTGATTTATTATCACAAAAATATTTGACATAAAGTGAAAAGAAGAACAAAACAAATAATTTTAGTTCAACACAAACACAGTTGGAAAGGAAACAACATTTTGCAATAAATTATTATTTATTCCTTTAAAAAAATAACTAAACTTTTTTTGTCCTTTCGATTGGTTACAGTTTAAACAATTTTACGATTCACTCCTTATGAAGACTTTGGGCTAAAATTAGAAATCATTTTCTCAATAGGATTAGACTAGTTATTAGTCGTTCCCTATGTTTATGTTTATTAGTATTTTCAGTATTTGTTGGACTTCAACGGCTCTCTCTCTCTCTCTCTCTCTCTCTCTCATCTCAGGTTCATTGCCATGAATTGCAATCAAAAAATGAAGAAAAACTTATTTTTCAGTAATAGTTGAAAAGAAAATAATAAATAATACAAGAGATTGAATGAATGAATGCCTTCTCATATCATATCCGCTCATATCGTGTGTGTATTTTTGGATTCATTTTTCATGTGAAGTCAATGCGAATAAAACGCCTGTAAATCACAAACCAATCCCAATGTCAAACCCGTTGACCAAAACAGACGTAAGGATTTGTTGCATAAATAAACAGTTTTCAACACATTGGGTCTAAAAGCAAAATAGGATTAAAGTATAATTAGTTTTGTTTGTAGTCTTCGAACGGCTTTCCTCAAAGAAGGAGACATTTCCTTGAGTTGTGACAATGGAATCATTGAATGAGTGAATCCCAAACATTTTGCATTAGTTTTTACAACACTTGCCATCATTGACAGCACCTGAATCAGTGATACGGTGCCGACCTTAACCCCCTTGCATGCCATTGTCATTCATTACAATGTGCTCTCTTTATGGCCTTATCTTTCAATCTGTTTCGCACAACATATCGAACAAAGTCATCAAATATAGCAATGTTTAGTTTTGGATATGTTTTCGATATAACACATATCCTATAATAGGATATACAGTATAGCACAGGGAGATCAGTGCAGTAGATGTAGAGTAAGGGTATATTTATGAATGTTTTGACAAATTCATTTCAATGCTAAAAACATTGATAATAATTGACGCAAAAGATGACATTGAATGCAATGAAAAATATGGAATCAATTGTTGATTATGTTTGTCATCAATCGATACAACAATGCATTCATTCATTGTTAAACTGCTGTCAAACTAATTATCGATATTTGCATTCAATTTAATAAAATAATAGATATATGTTTGAATGCATTGAACAAATACTGGCAAAAAGAGCGTTGTTTTGGAGGACAACTGATTGAAACGATAGGCCAGAAGTGATGTAATGACATAAAAACATAAGAAAAACAATTCAAAACATGCCTTATATGTAATGAAATTAATTTTGTTTTGTGGTTAAGAGTCTGATTCACACCATAGGAGAGGTTTGAAAAGGTTTGGTTTGCAGTGAAATCTCATTATTTAGTTGCATAACACATATACAGATGTGATCTCATTAATGAGCACCGGTGGCACATAACTGTTCCGATCAACATAACCCTAGAGTGCATAAGTGGGCATAAATACAACCCTGACCTCAATCGACAACGTCTTCGGCAGATTGTATGCATACTATCTGTTCTTTCGGCGCATCAAATATTACAATATATTATGAATTAATATATCATTTAAAATATGAATTAAAATATGAATTAAGTCCTCAAATAGTAATCAAAATTCAAATCAAAGCATTGAGTGATAATATATTTATATATTATTCAAATTATATGTTATTATAAAATCAATTCATTCATTGCTGACATTATATACAAAACAGTGAATCAATTGTTCTTAAAAACTATAACCAAAAGAATTTTTGGCTCAAACTTTGATTTCAAAAGTGATAAAAACAGACATTCCTTTGGCTAAAGGCTTTGAATGATTTAAAACAAATATAGTTTTTCACGAATTGGGAGTAAAATCAAAATTATAAATTCATTAATAAGTTTTCAATACTTGTGTTGAATATGAATTGAATTCATTTTTGTCGAACAAATTCGTTTCAATTCTTAATGGTTTTGAACATAAATTATAGTCTTCTAAGCATTCAATAAATCATTGGAAAGGATGACAAACAGTATTAATACAGTAGTGGTTGTCACCTCTTCATTCATTTCGTGTATATATGAAGACATATTACGGCAACGAAAGAGAGGGTTTTGGCCTTTAAGGCATTGCCTGTACAGTAGTGTTCATAACAGCACTCATAGCTTTGGGCTATACTTTTGGGACATAAATGTGAACAACACTTCAATGGTTGTTATCATTGCTATGGATGGTATGAGTGGACAGGGATGGGGTGAAGAACCACAAGATATATATTCGTGAGAAGTGTGCGTTCACTCAACTACCAGTGCTTTAGACATCCATTGAGAGTGTCTATCAAATGATATACCAATTGATGATCGCCTCAAGCGATGCAATGGAGGCGAAGGACGCCATTCGGTCACCTGAAGGACGTTCTCTACTGTCAGTCCTGTCGTGCATTCATTGGTTAACAATTTTTAGTACTGACTCGACCTATCGGTGCTATCAGTTGAGAGTCAAATACAATGATAACTATTGAATATATAGTTATTAAACCAGTTATACAACAAATGGATTGACCGAACAGTTGGCTATTTGTCGACTAAGACTCTATTCAATCAAATTGAGAACAAAGGAAAGACTTATGCCTTGAGTGCTGTTATCATACAATTCACGACTCACTAAATGCTTGCGACCAACAACGGATGGCAAGGAAAGGGAAGGACGTTTGGGGACGTTTGATGGCATCAATACCTGTGCTGTGAATGAATGCAATACAAGTATTTTATCGTGAGTTGAGTTCAACACAACATACACTCATTGGCAGTCAATAGGACTGAATAGGACTGTATTGATGTATGTGTTGGCACAGCCTATAGCACAACCTATGGCACAGGCAGTTCTGCACACCTCGCAAACGGTTCCCACTTTAGGTCTATTCCACTCATGTCAACACCGATTGCTTTTATCATAATTAAAATATATAGCACTGACTGTATGTCAGACCACATCTGATCCAAGGCTTAAGATTATATACTAATGGAATACATTATGAATAGAGTGGACCAACTGTGCCATCAGTGCAGAACAGATGGCTTTCAAGACTGACTTCAGGTGTAGATAAGGATGTATTCATAGGAAAAGTTTTTGACAACAATTCAATGCAATCATAATTGAAGGCATTGTTCACCAATGACTGCATATATGTTCACGACTTTAGTCTCATTTGTAATAAGATTTGAACGAAAAATGGGTTAAAAAGAGATTTAAAACTCAATACAAATAATATTGAATCAATTGATGACATCATTGACTATAACTGCATTGAATTAATGCCAATCCAATGATTAACAGACATTTGAGTTGACATCAAAACTCAATTCAATTCAATGAAAATAAAGTATTAATTAAATGAAAATAACATTTAATTTGATATCAATTTCGATAAGAGTTTCAAATCATTGAACAACTGGTAATTGAAGACACGAAACGACTCTCAGTTTGCGTTCAAATCAATTGATATCAAAATTAAGGAAAAATATCTATAAATGAGTTTATCTTTATATGCATTTCTATGGGATTTCTATGGGTTTTACATCACTTCAACACAACTGTTGGTTAGGGCTCAGGAAAGTTAGCTTTGGGTTAGGTTTAAATTTGAGACATTTGTGTTAAAACAGATTTGAATGTCAATGAATGTGACAGACCTGGCGAAAGGTCGGGGCTGGACGTCATAGTACAGGCCAACCGCTTCTGTCCTGATGTCCACATTCAGAGTACAGTTGTCTTCAGTTAAGAGACCTTTCGCTGGATTGCAATCACTGGCCATAACTGGCATTCATTGATAACACAAATAATTATATATTTGTTGAGAATATTTAAAAGTTTTGACACAAAATGTTTGCTAAAACTAATGGATAATAGTTTTGACACTTTTTTTGACAATTAAAACAATGTTATAATAAGTGAAGTCTTTTAAACACATCAACGACTGAACGATATATACTGTGTTGAGTCCAACACAAGACCGTTCGCATTGTCTCTCATCCAAAACAAACGTATATTTTTATCTCAAACCAAACCACTCAATGACTGGATGTGTAGCGCATGTCTCGAACCGAGTTATCGTCTTATATAGAGATCGACCAAAACCTCATTCATTACGTGAGTCTCACGTCTGTTATGCCCTAAATGTAGTGCAATCTACAACTCAATGACAGTCTCTGTGAACACCTCTATATATATCTCCCTCTCCTCTGATTGGCTCAAAGTTTTAAAACTCAAAACAACAGTCATTTGAAAAACTGTTGACAAAACGCAAAAATTACATTCAATTTATTATTTGATTTGATCTTAAATTTGATTTTGTGATCGAAATGCAGGCGAGTGTTGAGAGTATGGATCGCGTGGGAAGGGATGACATTATGGGCACGGGAGGAACTGGCGTAAAGTTGTCATTAGTGGCACAAATGGATGATATGTTTCGGTTCACGAATTCACTCATCGATTGCGACGAACAATGTATTGATTGAATGACTCATTGATTGTTTGTTTATATTTTTGTTTATTCAAAGCATTAATAAATTTGATGAAAAAGTGTGAAGAGAATCGGATTCGATGGCTATTGACAGAAAGACAACTCATTGAAGAGAAGGACAAAAACAAACGATTGGAAGAAGAAAAAAATGAATTGCAATCAAACCTAAAACACGTGAGGTTTGGATTCGCTAAAGAGGTCCACAACAGAGAAGAAGTGCTTAAACAAAGGAATCAATTGAGAGATCAATTGAATGCCATCAAAGACTTTGTTCTGAAAGAGCCGTCCAATAGTACCAACCCCGAGACCAGAGATAAGGTGTTGTCGTATCTGAATCTGAATCAATTGGAAACAGTCATCGAAGACACGAATGAGTCAATGGAAGGACTCGATTACGACACCACTGAAGACGATATACTAAACGATTCGCCGACAGATCGATCGAAACGATTGTCAAAGAGAAAGAGCAGTGAATGTGATGTCAGTCCCGGAAAGGCTAAGTATGCGAACCGAAGACAGACAGACGGCGATCGAATGGCACCCAAAGCTGTTTTCGACGATACCGTTGATTTGGATTCGCCAACAGCTGAAGGAACTGGACTTTTAAGTGAAGCTCAACCGCGAAGTGCTTTCAACTTAAACCCTAATCCAATTGAAGACCGTTTTGGACCTCTTTCTAAGAGCTCTCCATATATGAACTTAAGGTCATATAACTCCAAATCCAGACGTTTTACCGAAACGATCGGCAAAAATATTTCTCCCATTTTTCCGAACACTCCTTTAGAAGAACGAAAACATACTTTCCAACAAAAGAGGGCCTTTAGACCCGTGATGTGTGGACCCTGTGGTGTGAGGGTCAGTTTCTTGGAGAATTACCTATGTTGTACTGATTGTCGGGCCGTCTGTCACACCCATTGCAAGGGTCAGGTGCCTCTCCCATGCATTCGTTTTCGCAAACCCGAGGCCAAGAACTATGAAAAGGCTTTAATTGCAGATTTCGCGCCACAGTCGCGCCCATCGGTTCCGGCGCTTATCATTCATGTGTGTAATGAAATAGAAAAACGTGGTCTTCAAGAGGAAGGCATATATCGAAAATGTAGTTTAGATTCTGATATCAGAACTTTGAAGGAGAAGATTCTTAAGTCGAAGTCAGGGATTCCCATATTGGCTCAGTATGACATACATGTGCTCTGCGGTGTTATTAAGCAATTCCTTCGAGAATTAGACGAACCGATTGTCACAAGAATTCTTTGGAGAGATTTCGTTCGAGCCTCAGGTCTGGCCTTTGTTTCATATTTGCTTTGAATTTATGTCTTTGTTTTGAACACAGATCAGGAAAATGCAGACGAAGAGAAGGCACTGATTATGCAAACGGTGGAGGAGTTGCCCACAGCTAATAGGGATAGCTTGGCATACATTATGGTTCACTTAATACGTGTCTCTCAAGCCATCGGCAACCTAATGAACACCGGATCCTTGTCCAAGATATTCGGCCCTACAATTGTTGGCTACTCAATGACCGAACCGCTAAGGGATGTCATGTTTGCTGAAAATCAAAAGCAAATCAATGTAATGGAAGCGCTTTTCAGAATTCCCGAAGACCATTGGAACGGCATTTTGACGGCAATCCATTCGTGGGAAACAAATAGACGTAAGAATTGTGTAAATATTATTTGAATTTAACTAATGTTTGAACCAATAGCTGACTCTCCGGATAGAAGGAGATCCAGTCACCGACACCTGCAGACCATCCAAAGGGGCACTTTGACACCCCTCCGAAGCACTGCCCAATCAAAAGGGTCTCTATCTGTGAGACCATTATTTTGATGGCATTCCTATCAAATCGATTAAAACAGATTTATTTACTGTATTTAACATTATTTTATTACAAATGAATATTCACTTAAAAAACTTTTCTGTAATTTCTAATACTTTTCAACATTTGAATTTGAAAAATAAAATTGATTTTAATTAAACACATTAATTGACATAAAATCTGTTGAGTATTTGATGACAACATTTGTCTCATTCAATGATCTGTTTTATTGTCTAAAATGTGGTAAAACTTGAGATATCTTATGATTGTTTCGCAAACTGTGCCCTAAAATGAGACATTGACTTGTCTTGTCATGAAATCAGGGGCACTACAGTCAGAGGTGGTTTGCTTTACATTTGAATTTGTATTCAATATCATTAACACTGAAATAAACTGCAAATTCGATAAGAATTAACAATTAAATAGTTTTAGAGAAAAGCAATTAATTTGCAAATAATTGCATTCAAATCATATCTGAAATGTTCTTCTTATTGGTTCGCATCGATTGCAGCACTTTTGCAAACACTTGAGAGTTGAGACCAAAGCTTAATAATCACTAAATCTTATCAATTGCTCTAAAGTTTAGTTTTTCAAACACTCAATAACTTTCCTAACCTTTAAATTCCAATAAACTTCTCATTAAAATTGAATTCAAAAACAATATTATTTTTTGTGCTTTATATACAATCAATTTTTATCGCAAAAATATAAAGATAACAAAAGTTTGTTTTCGCTGTTATTCATAATTAAATTATAAGACTTAGAATAGGGTCTAATAAAGCGTTGTTTCGCTCAACACAAATGTTTTAGTCGAGTAATTGATAATGAATTTCATATATGTTATAACAAAAGTATAACCAATCGGTTAAATGTATTTAATTTTGTTCAACACCTTTAATATCAGTAAATTATTTTGAACTGCATTTTGATTAAAAATTTTGTTCATTTTCTTTGTTGTGATTTTAATCGACTATATTATGGCTAAAGTCAGTGAACGACAAATCAGTCTTAAGAACTCTGATCACATGAACGGAGATTTGAATAAATGTGTTGTTAATAGCAAATCCAATACCAAATCCAATACCGAATATCTGCAAATGAAGAGCTTATTAAAAAATCCAAATAATAATTGCAAGAATTCATTAGAAGAATGTTTTAGTGAATGCAATTGTATTGAATCTCAACAAAAACCCCTTAAAAAGTATGTTTTCAATGAATATTCTATTATTTTAGTATTGAATAAATTTATTCAAAAGTGCCTCAAATAAACCGATTCTCACAAATAAAGTCAGTTTCGAAGACGAACAGCCATTCCTTCCCCATAGGAATGGCTTAAATATTGTCAAAATCAATGAAAACAATATATCAGAGACTGAAAGGGAAAGCAATGACAATGAAATTGTTGAAGTCGTGAGTGATTTGAATCATTAAATTTAATTGTAATAAATGTTTATAAAAGACATTATTCATTGAAAACTCAATATTAAAATACAAAATATATTCTTTTGAATCCTCTTATCCTTTGGTCATATCTTTCATCACTTAATACATAAATTATTTGTTAAGCTTTTTGTGATTACATATCAAAATGTGATAAATATTTGTCTCAAAAATCTTTAAAAATTATTTTAAAAAAGTGAAAACGCTTTAAACCCACGGATTTGTCTGGAATATACCCCCAGGGCTTAACTTCATGTCTTGATTATATATCACTGTATTTTATTTTATTCTGAGTTCAATAAAATGATTTCATTAGAAAATTGTCTGAAAACTAAAGCCAGACGTAAACAAAATAATTATTATTTCGAAATCATTTCACAATTTTTTTGTTAACTTTATATAAAAATAAAATTTAAAATCAAATTCAAAACAAATATACAAAACAAAAGTCTTATTACAAAACCCGTTAGTTTTGACGGAATTGCAGTTAATTGAATGCATTGTATAATAACTATTGACTGAATATTTAGACTCATTTCCATAGCCCTCACATATCATACCAGCCCTCACATCAAATAATTGTTTGTTCCTTTAATAGCTTCGTCAAGTGGTGAGAACATGTACAGCACCCGACGCATCCAAAAGGCCCTCGGCTTCAGAAATCAATGATTTGTTGAATCAATTTCTCTAAAATAGATGTTTTATTTGACAAAAAATGTTGATATGTTTAGCCGTTGCCTTCTTTGCAGACATAGGACAGGTATTTGCAATCTTTTCATATACTATTGCTCTCTCTCTCTCTCTCTCTCTCTCTCTCTCTCTCTCCCCTCTTCTAATCTCTCTCTTCTCTCTCAAATTATTTCCAAATAATGAGTTAAGACTCACTTCAGGGAACTTTAAATTGCATTTTCACAGTTTATCTCTTTTTTGTGATATATTCGGAACCCTTTAATGTCAGACCTCATAGTCTGGTCTTCTCTGGCCTCTAATTATTATTCATAACTGAATGGCTAAATGGTTTACAACTATTGGAAGTCTTGAGTGCATTGTATTGTGAGATGTGCTGGACATGAATATACAGATTGGGTGAGACTCACAACTAATTCATTCATTGCTTTGAACTTTGAATATATTTAAAAAAATATAAACTGATTGCAAAAAGTTTGCAAACATTGCCTCAATCGGTCTGTGCTATAGTCTGTATATGTTTTTGTATGTCAGGCAGTGTTAGTGTTGTCACCAGTGCTTTGTCTGACAAAATGTGTCATTTTGTTTGTTTTCTGTCTCAAAGTCTCAATAGTTATGCTTTGGATTGCATTCACTTTTTAATAAAACATTAGTTAACGTAAACTTTGAAAACTTTCTCAAAACACTTGACGTTTATGCCCAACGAAGAGGTATTTCACGTGTTTTTGAGTTAGCATTCATTTCAGGTTTGCCTATAGATGTGATCAACACTTATGTTATGTTTCCTGTCGTCTAGACGTTGAAGATTATTAGACACTCAAAAAGTCGATTTGTTGGACACACACTGAAAAGAGGATCATTTGAACCAACTTTTTTCAACTGTAATACCATTACTATAGTCTCAAAACGTCATTGCATTGCAAGAAATCATTCGCCAAACACTCACTCAAACAGTTTGACAAACTTTTTCATTATATACTCATTTTTAAACATTGAATTTCATCGAAAATGTGGTTTTATTTGGCATTGGTTTGTCTTTTGACATTCAATTCAACAAAAGTGCTCTCAAATGATTCACACAATTGGCCCACCGTTTCATTACTTCCGATCCAAGTGTTGGACAACTCTTCATTCAACTCATCTCTTATGGAAAGTCAGAGTTTGTTAACCAACACAAGTCTAACAGATTTGCAAAACGATAACAACACTCAAAGACTTCAGACGCGATTCAGGGAAAGGTATGTCTCAATCATTGGTTACATTGACTTTAGAATAATTTTTAATTTGAAATAAAATGAAATTTTGTATAATTTGAATGAATTATTGATTTTTACATTTTGATAGTCAATATTACATAAGGAAAGGGATGTTTGCGAATATTATGAGCTCAGACATTAAGAATAGATGAAGTGATTAGAAGTCAGTCAACAGTCAGTCAACAGTCGCGTCAACTTTTTTCGCAACTTTTTTTACTTTAATTTCGTTTAGTATTATATGGTTTGAAAACAAGTAATAAAACTTGAATTTTGTGACATTTATTGACACGACTTTTAATGACTATTCCATTCATTATTTTCTTAAATGAATTTCTTTTTCTTTGTTAACAATAATAATATTTATGCAAAAAATTGTTTTCAATGAAATGCAATTTCGGGTCAAAAGAGTTGAATTTTGTCACAAGAGTTGATGTTTTGCAGAAGTTATGTCACACTTGATTTGATTGGTTTCAGACAAAACATATTAATTATAATTAAAATCACATCAAATCAAACATATATTATATTACTGTCCAGTTATGAGCTATGAGTGCATGCCTTCACTCGAAAGCTCCTTCACTGTATTGCAAGTTTATAGCACTGGAAAGTTAGCTCTAATTCGTTACAATTGATGACTCTTAGGAAACGTCAGGAAAGACTGCTTTCAATTCAGTCACAAATTTTACAAAGACTTGGAATCAGTGGACGAAATGTCAACAATAGTGCCGTCAATTCATTCACTGAAGAGGAGAGAGATCTAATGAATAGAGTGGTTCAGGGAATGGCTCCGACATCAAGAACAAGAATAGATACAGTGACCGGCGCTAATGAGATCATGTCCTCTGAAATATTTGCTGAACGTTTGCAAAGCTTTTATTCTTCATGTGCTATACCAAACCATACCGACCCTTACCTTTGGAATGAAGATTCACATTTAGAAATGAGACTATACTATGACATAACTTTCCCCCATTCCCTTCAGTCCTCCACACAGATTACCGCCGTTTCCGCAAAGTTGAGAATTTATAAATTCAATGACCCCCAGACCCAGGGGTTGACCACTAGTGGTGTCGCGAATACAAGTATTGATTGAAATTAATTTAAGTTTTATTTGATTTGAGTCTAAATTGCAATCAATTTTCAGTATCGGATCAGATGCTGAAAGTCGTATCACAAGAAGGTCTGACCATTTCATTGTATCAATACATACGACCATTGCGTCAAAACAGAAGAGGTATTCAATTGTCTTCTCTTTCATTAATCACTCAATAAATGATTGATTCGATCAGAGAAAAAACGACTGCTCGACAGTCGAACCGTTGCCTGGAATAAAAGGGGTTATATTGAGTTCAATGTAATCAATGCAATCAATTACTGGCAAAACAACCCCTTCCGAAACTTTGGTCTTTATGTAGATATTGAAGACCCTTATGGCGTAAGACATAATCCAGTCCTCTATTTAACTCAAATGAATTGTTCCGGTAATAATAGTTAGGGGTAATATCATGTGATAATATTAAAATGTTTGGCCCCTGCAGTACAGGACACACCGATGCCTAATTTGGCCCAACTATACCCAGACATCGACACCGAGAGCATCAATAATAGAGAAAACTTTCCAACTTTGGATTTACTGACGGTAGAGATGGCTAAACAACAGGTCATATCTTCGGGCAATTCTGGTTCTAACGATGGCTCGTCCCGAAGGAAACGGTTGGCCACGAATTTTGTGCACAAGAATTGGTGCCAAACAATCAAAACATTGATTTCGATAAAGGACTTAAAATTGGAGGAAATAATTCTTTACCCGAAATGGATGGAAACAGTGGTTTGCAAACGATTTGGTCACAAACACGAAGTAATTCACAATTTATTTACATTTTTTGTGAATTTAATTTAAAAATATTTAAAAATTCTTTTCAATGGATATTATGAGAGATTTTAGTGATTTTCGGAGAATATTTCAAAACCTATTTATCGGTGGGTTTTGAGAGTAAAACTCATTACGAATAATACATTTGACTCAAACCAATCCATGCCATGAACTGACCTTTCAGTGATTTATTATCTATTATGCAAATATTGGACCCCTTTTGGCGATTATATGCTGAACTGAGACCTAAATAAATGTTATATTTCTTAGAATTTTAGTTAAATATTCATTACATGAGTTGTTGAGTGAATCCACAAATCAATGAACTCATAAAATCTCAAATTATATCCATTTCTCAGAAAAGAAATTAATTTTCTTTTCGATATTAGAAATCATTATTTGATTTAAATTTAAATTCATTTTAAATATTATTTTTATTTTAATTGAAATTTTAAAAAATTCTAATCAATAAAATTTCCAGAAAAATGGTTACAATTGCAGACCCAGTGATCACAAGGACATCGAATTCGTATATTTGGACCAAAACTCAAAACCAAAAATTAAAAAATTGGAGAAATTTTTGCCACAAAATTGTGAATACTTTGAATGAATGCAAAAACAAATTTTTTTTTTGCGACAAATACTTAATATTGAATTGAAATTCATTTCTAATATTAATTTAATACCAATTTTCTGATCATTTAAATATTTTTACCATATTTTTGACTAATATTTAATTTTTTAAATCCAAATATATTTATAAAAATGTTTTCTTTATTTTCAATAAATTTTTAAATGTTTTATTGAATTATCATTGAGTTAGTGGTCATCGAAGGTATGGCCAAACATATGATCACCGATTATATGGGTGTATATTAGCCGCGGCTTTGATATTGGTTTTGATAGTTGCCGGCGCTTTAGTGGTGGGCCTGGGATTGGCACTGGTAGGCACCGGAGGCATAACCATCCCTGGAGTCTGTGGTCCTTTCATAGCACCGATCATTGGTTTGAGTCCTTTGCCGAAAGTGATGGCAGCGATGAGAGCGGACGTGTCGGCCATCAGTGATGTCTGTGTCTGGTTGTGTCGGTTGGTCTCTGTCTCCCACTCTTCGCGACAGTTCTTAACCAATTCAGTCATATTATTAACGATTTTGTTCGCAGAAGTGATTTGTTTCTGACTTTGATCTGCACTCAAAGCCATGACCTTCGAGTTGATGGCAGTCTCTTTGGCTTCAATGTCTGGATCGGGTTTTGTCCTCAAATAGTCCGGAACCATATCGTGGTTGAAGGACTGAACCCTTCCTTCAGTCAATTTGACCATATCTTCGTCGACGCCTTCCCTAAGAAGTAGAGGAAAGAGGACGCGATTCCTGAGATAAGGAGTTTTGTCGGTCTTCAGGATTTTCATTAAGTTATTGATTTGTGCCGAAAAGACAACAAAAGACTCAATGAATTGTTGCCACGAAATGGTCTCGTACTCCGACTCCATCTTCACCACAAACGTCTGAATCGCTGTCTTCAGGTCTGACACCCTTTGGGTCAATGAGTCGACGACTGCTTCCAATTGTTTCTCTTCTCTGTCCATAACTGACATCAATTATCATATAAATGATCAAAACGTCAACACTTTTGTCAACAAAATAACAAAGCTTTGAGTCATTCATACATTACGTATCGATTGGTCTCTTGTTTACGAAAATCGCAATCATTTCAACGTATTTAAAGCCCCTTATAATTGACTTCACATATTATCGCCAAAAAGTCATTATCGCAAACATTCTTCATTGGGATCAATTGGAATCAATTGAATGCGATGACAGAGTGTCATAAAGATGGTCCAAAAGCCCCTTTCGAGCATTTATGTCCAAATAACCCTTTGAGTGATTAATGCGTACTTTGTTTTGTGAACACAATATGAATGCAATGCATTGTCAGCTGATCTGAAGGTGAATGAAGTCTCACAACAGATATGAACTTAATTTAAATTAATTTTTTTATTATTTGTTTTTAATATAATTAACAATTCATTGAATTATTAAAAATAATGTTTTATTAACATTACGTCCGCTTTATATATGCAATGATTTGAGTGAAAATATCTACACATTAAACATATTTTGATTTGTTATCATTTCATCGCATTATCGATAAATATAAACACAAACCAAAAGTAAGTTTTTATTTATTTGTGTCTTTGTTTGCAAACATTTTTGTGTTTTATTTTGATTTCACTTTTGAATACGAATTGATTTAATAATATTTTGGTTTTTGTTATTTATATAATATTTGCAAAAATATTGTTTTTATTCATTATATAAAATATGTAATTCTTGAACAATAGCTAACAATAGCTATAATGCAATGCATTGAATGAATCCAAAGATCACTTCATTTGCTTTTACTGTTAAGTCATTGACAAAGAAATTATATTTTTTTAAAATGCTTTTCATTACTCAAAATGGTTTGCATTTAGTTTTGTTAGGGTTTTCATAAACAATTCAATTATATATTTAATACTATTCTACCCCTGATTTTACAATAAGGGGTATAATGACAATAGAATGAAAAATACAGTATTTAAACATTCTTAAGAGCCTTTTCCATAGGCTTAAGCATTGGAAAAGATTGTTAAGCGTTCTTAAGATAGTTGAAAGACTGTATGATATTTCATATTTTATAAGAATCCGATCAAATGTTTCAGACATTTAACAAAAGGCTATTTTGTGTCCCTTTCAGCCCCTGACATGTCTTCTGGCGCTTCGTATCAGAGCTTCCAAGAGATCGGCGAAGAGAACAATCATGTGTTGATCCACGTGTTGCCCAACGATGGCAGCCATGGGTTGCGGTCGTGGCAGCACTACATCCACGACTTGGACGACTTCTTCGGCAAAGTGTATAAATATCACCAAAGGTCTGGTTTCGCGTGTATTGTAGTCAACAATGTCTTAGAACTCATTCAAATCCTTTTCGTCATATTCTTCACTATATTTTTATTTCATTGCATTGATTACGACATACTATTCAAGAACAAAGTCCCTCTCAATGCCTCCCTTTCCTCCAAAGTGACCATTCACGACGTGCTCATCCCCTACAACCAACTGTCCTTCAGTCCCCTTGAAGTCTATCTATTGATATTCGCGTCTTTGTTCTGGTTATTCAAATTGTATAAAACCTTTTGTTCAGTGACTGTCAATCACGCCATCAAAACCTTTTACAACGAATCCCTTCATATCAGTGACTGCACTCACTTCACGTGGGGTGACATTCAGTGCCGTCTCATCCAAGCACAACACCTCTGTCTCCTACAAGACGGACAACTCAATGAATTAGTCATTCATAACCGTCTTCTTCGTCACCACAATTACATGATAGCTCTCATCAACAAAGGGTTGCTTCCAATCCATTACAGACTTCCCATTATTGGAGAAGTGATTTATCTGTCAAAAGGACTTCAATTCAATTTTCAACTCTTATTATTTAAGACTTCTTTCTCGTTATTTGAGAACAATTGGAAACTTAAGGATGAGGTGAAGACAGCCAACAATCGAGTTCTTTGCGCAGAAAAGTTCGCCAAATATTGTGTTATTTTTGCTATAATTAACTTAATATTGTTTCCACTGATAAGTCTTTGGCAGTTATTGTACATTATCTACACTTATGCCGAAGCCGTCAAACGCGACCCTTCCATGGCTTTGGGCACCAGGAGTTGGTCTCTGTATGGCAAGTGGTTTTGCAGACACTTCAATGAATTGGACCATCAGTTGAATGAACGACTGAATCGTGGCTACAGATCGGCCACGAAGTACATGAACTCATTCACTTCACCCCTACTGGAGGTGTTGGCGAAGTTTGTGTCGTTCATTGCGGGGACAGTTGTTTCAATCATTGTCATTCTCACCGTTTATGACGAAGACGTCATATCTGTTGAGCACATCATAACAATCGTGACGTTTTTGGGATTTCTTATTGCCATTTCTCGGACATTCATATCGTCTGAAATCCCTTCCCGTTATACACACGCAGAACTCAACGCCAAAGTGTTAGAGCACATCCATTATAAGCCTCACGCATACGCTCCCTATACAGCACAGGCACGTCAGGCCATGTCTAATGTTTTTCAATACAAAATTGTGGCCGTTTTAGAGGAACTCATCAGTCCTTTGGCCACTCCTTATATCCTATTACGACACCTTAGACCCCGAGCTCTGGAGATAATAGACTTTTTTCACAACTATACCGTTGAGATCACAGGAACGGGAGATGTCTGTACTTTTGCAATGATGAACGTCAAAGAAAATGGTAATCCCTTTTGGAAACCAAACTCTTCTAACCTCTCGAGTGAACCGAAAGGCATTAAAGTTGAGGACAATATGACTGAAATCCACTCCCTTTCGACCAGAGCCACAGAAAATGGAAAATTGGAATTGAGTTTAATTAACTTCAAACTAACTAACCCTCAGTGGAACCCAATCAACGAATCGCAGCAGAAGTTCATAGATATCATCAAAACAAACTGTGCTCTCAATGAGAGCCAATCGATGACCAAAAGTGGTTTCAACTCTAGTCTAAATAAAATCAGTTTACTTACCAGTGCTAACACTCCTCCGCCCTCTGACTCCAGTTCTAGTAATAAGGAACAGGACATTGAGACCAATGCCTATAAGAATGAAAGGGAAAGGCTTTTGACATCCCTTTCAAACAGTGTGACCGAACAGGAGGAAAGGGCGGCCGCAATGTCTTTGAGTTCATTGTTTTTACATCAAATGGCGTCCAATAGTATCATGAGATCGAGACCCGAACCCAACCAAACCGAATCACATCCTCTCCTCTCAACTGATCCTCACCACTAAATGACGCAAAAATCATTTCAAACTTATTTAACGTAAAAATCTCTCAATTTTTGAGCAAAAAATGTTATATTTATTTCTGAAGTTTTTTTTGTAAATATTTTACAAATCAATCAAAACATTACTAAATATTCTTTAATTCTCTGAGTCTTTGGTCTTAAGTCTAATACCCCTGAAGTCATCGGATATTAATTTATTACTTCAAAGCAATAATTGAAATGATTTTAATTTTAAAAAAATTTTTGTTTTAAATTCCGAACAAAATTGAAATGTTTTTTAAATTGATTTTATATTTCGCTCAAAAAATGTTTTTAAAACTCCAAAACTGGTCATCAAATTTGAATTTTCGTAACTTCAGTGAAATTATGAAAAAATCAATAGATTTATATTTGACTCAAATATATCACAAGTTTTAATGTATTCATAATAACTAAAGACGTGTTAAGACATTGAAAATATTCAATAAATTATGAAAATATTCTATTAATACAATCAAAATATTTGTCCATTTATTTTGAAGTGTTTTAATGATAACATCAAATGATTTGAACTTTCAATGATATGATACTCAAAGACGGAAATCATTTTATCAAAAGACGAGACAAAGACTGAAGTCTTTAATGGAAAATAAATGAATGAAATTATTTTCATTTATAGATAAGAAAGTGTTTATGTCTTCATATTAGCGGTGATTGTGTTATCCAACACTCAATCCGTTTGTCATAATATTTGAAATCATAACTAAAGACTGTTTTGACAACAATTTAAGGGTTTGTTCGAAGAGACAAATCGAGATCAATAGCAATGTTGAAGACATTAGTCGATTGAGAATCTGTTGAACAAATGATTGTTTATTGCATTTATTCCTTAAACTCTTGTATAAAACAATTGAAAAATACATTTAAAAATATAATTAGAATTTAACAACGATTTTGTATTTCCTTATTTGTGTTAATCATTCATCAATTCATCCAAACAATGATATTCTCAATAATCACACATTTTATGCAAATTTATTGACTTTTTGATGAGAAATAACTTGATTTGAGTGTCGATTAGAGTCGAATCGCCCAAACATTTCGTGATATAAAAACTTTAAACCGAAATACTTCTACATTAAACCAGTTATTTCTAGTCGACGGCGCTCTTAAAGTACGTCAACATTTTCCCCAATTTTTATCATTTCTCAAAATACTTATCGAGTTATAAATGAGAGACAAATATATGCGAAAAAACGCTTAAAGTTTTATAAGTTCGAAAGTAATACTCATTTGACTTCAAATTCAGACATTCTTTGGTTTGAAAACACTTTCAAATTCTTAGTCTGATATGAAAATGCAAAACTTGGGTCCATTGGTGGGTGCCATAGACCAGGGTACTTCTTCCACTAGGTTCCTAGTGTTTGCCGCCGACACCGAAGAGCTCGTGACTTATCATCAAATTGAAATCAAAAGAGTCTTTCCACACGAGGGTTGGGTAGAACAGGACCCGCAAGAGATCTACGACTCTGTGACCAAAACAGTGGACATTGTGTTTGAAAAACTCAAAAATTTGAACATTGATTCAAATGACATCAAATGCGTTGGTATTACTAATCAAAGGGAATCGACACTCGTTTGGGACAGAGTGACCGGTATGTCATATGACATGACTTTTGTCTCATGTCTTACTTTCGTTGAAAAGCATTGAAAGGAATTTTATGAATATTTCAAACATTTTATTATTCATAGAATAAGTGAATGTAAAAGTAGTGATGAATTCCTGAGTCGACTATAAAAACAAATAAAGTATTAATCAATTAATCACTCTTAAGGTCAACCGCTTTACAACTGCATCGTATGGTTGGACAACAGATCGAGTGATATTGTCGACAGTGTTCTCGATAACATCCCGGGGCGTGATCTGAACTGGCTTAAAAAGAAAACTGGTTTACCGATATCGACATACTTTAGTGCATTCAAACTCAAATGGCTTTTACATAATGACCCAAACATTAGGGAATCGATTAAAAGTGATCGACTTCTCGTCGGAACCGTTGACTCGTGGCTCCTATGGAAGCTAACCGGCCAACACCTCACCGATGTGACCAATGCCAGCCGAACATTGCTTATGGACATCGAGACACTCGAATGGGACCCAACTTTATGTCACTTTTTCGACATTCCTATGAAAATATTGCCTAAAATTAAATCCTCTTCGGATGACTTCGGCAATATCATTGTCGGCCCCCTTAAGGACATACCGATTACGGGTATTTCAAAACATTTAAATTCATATAAAAATTTCAATGCATTTCAAAGTTATTAGAATTTAATTTAATTTCAATTTTGCATAATTTTATGACAACTATAGGAGTCATCGGTGATCAAAACGCAGCACTGGTAGGTCAAAGGTGTTTTAACATAGGCCAATCAAAGGTCACATATGGTACCGGATGTTTCCTCGTGCAAAACATAGGCCCCGGACCTATTGATGAGGCACTGAATGGTGTTTCGAGTGAAGCAAAGAAGAAATTGATAACAACTGTCGCCTATAAGTTGGGTTCGAGACCTGCTTGTTATGCACTGGAAGGGAGTGTTGCCATCGCTGGTGCGGCCATTACTTGGCTCAGAGATAATCTCGAAATTATTCAAAACTATAATGAAATCGAAAAAATTGCAAATCAAGACGAGAGCGCCGGCGGTGTCTTCTTTGTACCCGCACTCCAGGGTTGGTGTGAATGATATTAACATTACTTATTATAACCCTAACTATTGGACAGGTCTTTACGCCCCGTATTGGGACGCGAACGCAACCGGAACTATAATCGGTGTCTCACAATTCAGTCGGAAGTGTCACTTAGTTCGAGCCACACTCGAAGGAGTGGCATTTCAGGCCAATGACATCCTTGCAATGATGAGACAGGACAGGGATGGCATTAAAGTTGATGGAGGAATGAGTTGTAATGACTTGTTGTGTCAAATGTTGGCCGACATATCCGGGCGTCAGATATTAAGGCCTAAACTGACTGAAGCGACGGCTTTGGGCGCAGCGATGGTCGCGGGCTATCATATCGGGGTTTGGGATATCAAAGCCAATGAACAAGTGATTGCTGTTCCAAACGATGGTATAATCACTCAAATCGTCCGAAAGTTTTCATTGAATAAAGAGAATAAAGAAAGAAATTTTGATATATTTTGGCCACATTTGAACGAACAGAAGAGAGTCGACAGAATCAACACCTGGAAGATGGCTGTGAAGAGGAGTCGACAATGGATTAGAGTTGAGAAACAAGAGCTCAAGAAAATCAATTATAAAAGGCTGGCATCCCTTCCCTTCATGTTCTATGTGTTGCTATCATTCGGAACACATATATTGAGTGCAATTCATTGAGTGTTTCATAACTGAAATCCAAATCAAACATCAATTGAACAAATGATCACTTTTTTGAAAGTCATATTCATTTGATTCAGTATTTTATGACAAAATTAAAAATATTTTTGTTATTAATGAATATTTTTATTACATTTTTATATATTTTGTAAAATAGTCTTCAAATGCTTTAATGCTTTTCTAAATAATTATAACAAATATTTGAATTCATTGTTTATTCCAATAATAATACAAAA
>JAQIXR010000481.1:0-26582 GCA_034700825.1 Quadroppia sp. Gr-Ori-00064 | reverse complement strand
GGAGAGAGAGAGAGAGAGAGAGAGAGAGAGAGAGAGAGAGAGAGCCAGAAAGGGGTATTTATACTATAATAAATATTTAAGTCGTTTTTAAGATTCAGAAAATAAATATTTGAATAAAATTGTGATTTTGTTATTTCTATACATTTTTAAAGCAAATGATCGATTGATTCACAATTTTATTGGCATTTATTTTTGAGTTACAAATATCTTCATTTGAAATATGCATTAATTCATTGAATTTATAATAAACTAAACATTAAACGATTAATAATAATTATCGATAATTAAAATTGAATTAAATTTTATTTAAATAAAACATTTTAATCAATAGAGAGTTTACTAATGATAACAATAAAAACAAATTCATTCATTGAAAACATTTCACGAAATGCTATTTACGTGAAACAAATGAAATACTTTTAATTTGATTTGAATTTTTATTTTTCAGTAAATTCTTTGAATTTAATTCAAATTTTCTACAAAAATAAATATTTATTTAAAATATTACTTCAATTCCAAAAAATGCAAATATGAAACTATTCACCCCCTGATGTAATCTAACCCTTGATGTAATCAAACATTTTAAAGTTAGGAATGTAGTGATAGCACAGGTATTCCGGAGTGGAAATACTGTCAGTAACTCATAGTTTTGGACATAAAGATAATGCAATTAATCAGGTTTTTTGCAAAGAAAGGCTTTCTTTTCACATTTATTTCAGGGGCAGTGAATACAGGGTCAGACATCACGACCTCAATCGAGGCCACAATACATCTAAAATTCAAAAATAAATATATCTTTACTTTTGGTTTGAATATAATTGTATTGAAATTTCAATTGAAAAACAAATTCTTATTCAAAGGCTTTGATGAAAGAGTTATGAATTCATTGTCAAATAAAAGTTATGAAATTTATTCAATTTTTTGTTTAATAGAATAAATTTTAAGTTATTTTTGTTTAAAATTAATTTATTAAAATTGTTGTTCAAATGCTTTCTTTGAAATGACTTAACAAATAAATTGATTATTTTATGATTTTGTTTACAATTATTACAAATTAATTAATAATTTTCAAAACAATTGTTAACACTTTTGTATTAATCTAATGAATAATTAATTTTATTTTGCTTTTTGTGTTTAAATACACTTCAAAATCATTGCTAATATAAACACTGATCGATCACCAGAAGGAACGGTATGTCATAATTGTCAAAATCAATTATTTTATTATTTATGTTAAGCTTATGTTTAAAATAAATAATAATTTATTGTTTTTCATTTTATTGCTTTAAAATCCTATTAAATATAATTTTTTTTAGTGAACCCTTTTATGAACAATGGATGAGATTTTCAAAATAAAATTCATTTTTTCATAACATATACTATAATATGATTTGTAATTATTGTATATATTATTTGATGTTTAAAAAATAATTTAATTTATACTATATTTGAATAAATATTTTTTCTCTACTTTACTAAACATAACATAAATCATAACATAATTCAAAACCAATAAATAATTTTCATTTGATTTAGAATTGGTATGAAATTCAAAAATTTTAAATTCAAAACATTTATTCAAAAAATTATATTCAAGTGAATTATTTATATATATTTTGTAAGAAAAGTATTATTTCTTAAATTAAGTTTTGGTTAAACTATGAAAAAACTAATAAAAACTTAATTATTATCAGATTTTTTATTGTTTTATTAATAGGTTTTCTAATGAAAAACATTAAATACTTTTAGTTATCAATAGTTTTATTAATTTATTTTTAATATAACTTCTGATAACTTCTTATTAATAAGACTCATTAAAAGTATAAAATACAGTAGTTTTGTTGTTCATTTAGCCCTGATCACAATGAATTTATCATGTTTATTTTCATTGATTTTCATTGAAATATTAGCCCATTATTCGTTGCCAATAATATCCAGTGCTATAAATGGCCCTAAATTTGAAAATCTTCAAAATTGCGGAATTTTCAAGAAGTCCAAAGCGAACGGTCTGATTGCGGGCGGGTCTGAGGCCAGTAGGGGTCAGTTCCCATGGCAGGTGTCATTGCAGAGGAGAAGTGGCAGTATTTGGTATCACGTTTGCGGTGCTGTTATTCTCAATAAGGATTGGTTACTATCGGCCGCGCATTGTATTAATGGGTATATAATTAATGAATAAATAATTGATTATTAATAACAAAATTGTTTGAAGTTTGGATGAAATGTCATTACAAGCAGTAGTGGGCGCACACCTATTGGGCGAACCCAATGACATACAGTCGGGACACAGAGTATCGGAGATATTAAAACACGATTCATACAATCCGTTGACTTTGGCCAATGATTTGGCACTCATTAGAGTCAATACATCCATGAATTTAGACGATTCTGACGGATATAAAAACGGTGTTTGTCTGCCAATTGCGGGCCAGAAGTTTACTCAATACGTGTCACTCTCCGGGTATTTATTGTTTGTCTCAATCAAAAGTAATATAAATTTTTTTCAGTAAATCACTCATAAATCAGAATTATTTTTTGTTTGTCTTTATTGCAAAACGACTTAATATTTATTTATAATTGAAATAAAGACTTATTTTCTTATTCTCTTAATATAATAAATAATTTATTGAATGCACTGTTTGTTTAGATGGGGCTCAACAGCACCCGGAGGTCACAAGCCGTCGAATGCATTAATGTTTGTCAAAGATGTGCCAATTGTTTCGTTACCCAAATGCCGATCACTTTATGGTTCAGATGCCATTCGAGAGGGCATGTTGTGTGCCGGCGCCCAATTAGATGCACCCAAAGGCTTGTGTCAGGTATGTGTCGACTCATAACTAGTTGTTAGACTTAATTGGCTTTTGTCTTAAAAGTCAATTAGTATTATATTTGATTGTATTGTTCGCTATTCAGGGCGATAGTGGCGGACCCCTAATACAAGTGGCTCCCAATGGTCGGGCAGTTCTCGTGGGCATCGCATCGTTCAGTAGAGGCTGTGCACCAACTAATGATGGCATTCCTAATGTCTTTGTCGAAGTATCCTATTATAGGGATTGGATTAATTCGAAAGCCATTGAGAATTGAAGTCAATTGAAAACAATAGAAAATATTAATTAAATTTTTATTATATTTGTTGTGAAATAAATTTAAAAATTTTATTAAATTTTGATTTACTTATCAAATGATTACTTTTGTTATTATAAAATGAAAATAAAATCGAATAAAGTTTTTTAACCCTGAATTGAAAGCATAACAAATGTTATTACAATTGTATTGATTTGAAACACTCTCACAAAAACTCATTAATCATTTTATTGACTTAAATGTTAATAAAGTTATCGTAAATATCAATAAAACACTTCATTCTAAGAAAATATGATCAATCAATGAGTTGGGTATGAGTTGAGAGCAAGACTAAGTCGAGTGCATTTTGAGTGGAAAGACATATAAAAATTGTGTTTATATTTTGATTTTGTGTCCACTAATTTTGTGGGTCCAATGATATGTCAATTAATCGATATATGTATTGATATTTATCACCAATTAATGGATAATCAACTGATATGTGCTTCAAATATAGACATTGATTTCTCTCCTATCCCTTAAGTATACTAAAGGTCCGGTTCATTCAATTTCGTAAACTTTGTCTTTAATGAATAAAAAGCGTTTACATTAATGTTTGATATTTTTTGACAATATATTAAATATTAATAAAATTGCTTTCAAGCAAAATATGGACCAATTGATCACAAATGGCTAACCAGTGAACATAGTGTAGGTGTGGACAGAATTTTCTACAGAATGTACACTATTTGTAGATTCTGTAGAATTCAAGTTTTAATAATTGAAATAATTTGAAATCAATAAAAATGTTAGAATTTTTAAATTAAACTGAAATAAAAGACAATATTAAATGACTTAACACTAAAATAGTCAAAAATTGATTACTTATTATCAGTAAATTTGGTAAATATTGCACTCATTTGATAACTTTATATCAAATATTTGATTAGAAATTATGATAATAAAAAATATTTTACTTTTCTTTCCCTTAATTTATATTCATATAAAATTTATTTTTTATAAACAGAGAAGTATTTAAAAAGTGATTCAAATCTCTAAGAATTCAAATTTATTTCAAATATAAGCCTTACTATCATTTCATCAAATATTTTTTGCTCGTTTTTTATAAACAAAATCTTTTATTTAAACATTAATTTTATTTTTATTTATTTAGTTTGAGTTTAGTTCACAAAATATGAGTTCAAAACTGAAAACATTTTATTTAATTTTTTTTCTTTACTTATGTTTTGCTCAAAAATAAAAGTTTTATATAAAACAAAACGAAACGAAATGAGAAAATATTATTTTAATTGAATTTCAAACGAAAAAAACTTTTTACTTCAATACGAATGTTGTTATTATTTGAGTATTTTTTATATTATTTTTCTAAGAATTTTCTATCAATAATATTGAGGAAAGTTATTATTGTACTCTAAAGTCCCATAGACACCCCGCCCTTGTGGATAACCCGCAGCTATCAAAATAGAGCTTTTTTATAAAAAATTTCGTATCAATAGATAACCCGCAACTAATGTATAACCCGCATCTAATATATGATATTCTGAGTATACTGAAACCTTTTAGGTTGAAATTATTTGTTTCAAGGTAACAGTTTTTAATGACATACTAAAACATGCTAGCTTGAAATACTCATACAGTATCTTGAAAATACTGATATCTTGTAATTTAAAGGCAGGTCTAAAACCGCTTCCCATAGAATCACATTATATGACATCCCTTCTATCTTGAAAACATTGCTAACTCATACTTTGAAACAACTAACGTTGATTTAAATGTTATTTCAATTGACTTTATTTGAAATACAATCAAATCTCTATAAAATATTCCTCATATTTTGAAAAAACTGCTACCTTGAAACAAATATCCAGACAAGCAAAACTAATTCTGATATTAATTTTCAATAAAATCTGTATTAATATTGAAAAACAAAGTTCTTTCTAATAAATAATTTTGTATTTTAATTACACTGTATAACCCGCAACCCATAGATAACCCCCAGTTGAAAAATCTTCGAACTTTCATAGATACCCCGCGGGGAGTCTATGAGACTTTAGGGTATTAGAAAAGAGCGCTATGGACTAAAGTCAACCTGTTCATTTTTATATGATAGGCTCGAATATAGGTTCAGAATATTATATAATCCATTTATAAGTAAAGAATTGAAAGAATTTGTTGTGATTTTATTCTATTATTTTGTTATTCACTTAATAATAATTCAATAAAACAAATGATTTGTAAAATATTGGATATTTAGTTGTTTTGCTATAACTATAGCAATGGTATAATGATCTTGCTTATTATCAATTCTAATTCTATATTTTGTATTCCGGATCATTCTCTAAACAACACCGACTTATAAGTAAATGTAAAGTATTTTGAATAACAAAATTTGAATAAATATTCAACAAATATAATATAAAACCCAAGACATTGAAAAATAAGAATTACATTTGGATTACAAGTTGTGTTCAGCAATAAATACTCACAACTTTTTCCTAATATATACTGAAAACCTACGAATAAATCTCATATTTACCATAACTTTCATTATTTCCATAACATTGGCTCTGATTTTATTTTTTTATCGTTTTCATAATATAAAACATTGAGAAAAATTATATTTAATAGTCGTATGAATAAAATATTCACTAATGTTGTTCCGCATCCAAAGAATCAGACATAATATTGAGATTAAATGTTCTGAATTTGGTTTAAATGATTTTGATTATAGATTACTATAATTCAATGTTTGCTAATCATATGAATAGAAAATCATTCAAAGAATATAAATGTTAGCAAAATATTATAGTTTAGGTCAAAATTAGACAGAGATCAGGTATATAGGATAGGGTGGAAAAGGCGGCACAAATGCGTCAAAAAAGGTTACACTTGTTTTCATTATAGATATTGATATGAATTTCAATATTTAAATGTATTTCTCAATCGAATTAGTATTAATTGATTCAAATTATATACATTTGAGACAATTTCGGTTAAAAATAATTTTGTTTTTTAAATATTCTTTGAAAACAATTTATCTCTTGTCTATAGATGGGTTTGGCTGTAGGTCTGGCACACAGTTATGCAGACATGTACAGTATGTGTGGTGAATGTGTGGTCTACCAGTGCTTGAAAAATATGATTATTTATTAAAGCCAACATCTCTTCGATGCCTACGCTTGTGATTCGGGTGTATATATACTGACTGTCTATTTACGCAACTTTTGATCGCAAGAATATTCTGTAAGAAATGAACAAAAAAAATATTAACACAAAATTCATTGTTATATTATATTTGAATAATTATTAATAACTTTGATTTCGACTCCAAAATCATATTCAAAAGAGATTTCAATATTTTTTTCATTGCAATGAAAAAGTTTTTTAAAAGGTTTTGACATTTGAAACGAAGTGAGAATTTTTGTGTTAAGCCTAAACTTCACACAAAAAGTTTTATCTGACTTTTTCATCGATTATATGAATAAATATAACTGAAAAGTGAGTATTAATTAAGAATTTGTTCAATAATTAATATTTTTACAAATTTCAAAAATAAAAAATGCAATGAATTATAGGAAATAATGTTTTAATAATAGTATTTCAATCAAAGTTTAAGACGAAAACTGGCTAATGATTTGAGGATCATTTGCTGCTCAAGAATTTATTTATTGAGTTCAAAATTTTACAAATCTATTGAAAATTTAGTGAAATATTGATTTTTTGACTTTTATTTCAATGAAAATAATAGATATAATAAATACAGTTAAGACACGATATTATTGCCATAAATGAACTCATAATTAATTGATATAATAATTTCTTTCACTTTTAAGACTTTTTGAACTTTATTTTATTATATGTCAAATGTTATTATATTTTTTCAAATAATAATTACAAACAACAATTCAATTCATTGATAAGAATTCAATTCATTGATAAGAATAGGTTTGTTTTGTGCAAGGGTTTAATATTAAAAGGGTTTCATTGATATATGTTGTCTCATAGCATCACATAATATTTCCTGGAATTAAATGTCAAATATTATAAAAAAAAATTCAATAAACAAAACATTGAATCAATTTATAGTAATTCAAATTATGTTAGAAATGGTGACAATAATTATCATTATAAACAAGGTTTATGTTTTTGTTATTTAATTTTCTAATTAACTAATTGTTATTATTTTATTTGAATCACAATTTGTCGACAACTTTGAAAACAGGGATTTGAAAATGTTATGAAAATTGAATCTGTTTTGCATTTACTGAAAAATATTTGAATAAAAGATTCATTTATTGTATAATAAGTTGAAAAAAACTCGAGATTTTTTTTAATTAATCGATTCATTACACCCTTACTGTGAATTACACCCTTATTATTGAATATTCATTGAATTAGTTTGCATTCATGCCCACCTGTTAGCAAGCTCATCTCATTGACGCCATTAGTGAATATTATTTTAATATTAATGAAATCAAACATAATTTAAGCAATTAATGAGTTTTTGAATTAATTTTGATATAAAACAGAATATTCTTTACTCTTATCTCTCATGAGATAATGTTTTGCAGTGAAAAGTGTGTAAACATATTATTCTGTTAAACAAATTCAGTCATAATTTTAATTGAATAAATGATTTCATATGTTTTTGCAAATTC
Organism: Quadroppia sp. Gr-Ori-00064; assembly: GCA_034700825.1. Taxonomy (NCBI): domain Eukaryota; kingdom Metazoa; phylum Arthropoda; class Arachnida; order Sarcoptiformes; family Quadroppiidae; genus Quadroppia; species Quadroppia sp. Gr-Ori-00064. Next base: position 18,843 of record JAQIXR010000481.1, on the reverse strand, counting down.
AAACTACCCAGAAGTAGCCCATCAACAGCTACCTTGGTGCTTTTGTCTACGTATTTGTTCACATTTTTCGTATTGGATTTTAACGATTAGAAGTCATATTTTTGCACAACTGATGTAAATGTCTATAAATAGGTGTATATTAAGTTATGGTAAAATTCACTAAAAATTTGCTCTTTTTGTGCCATTATTTCAAATATTACACAAAGAAAAACAATTTATTATTGACTTTGAGTTTATGAACATTTCATATATTTTATATCATTTTTGATCCAATATTTCGTTTCTATTTATATAAAAACTCATGAAATATATTGAATCAAAGTTTATATTTATTCGGAAATCTCTGTGGAATCAAATTTGGCCCAAAGGCCTATATCACCCCTGGATTATTCTTACCAGTGTCTCGATATATAAATATCTGTCCCGGGATTTGAGATATGTTATTGGAAAACACAAACAGCAAGCACACTTCCTCTTTTACCTTGCTCATTTCAATCACATAACACGAGTCAAACAATTGCTTTGATTTTGAAATTATATTAAAGTTTAATTTTAATGAAATTTATTTAAATGTTATGAAAATGTCATCAATTGTTGCCATATCTTGAGATGCTTTTTAGCCATTTGTTTTGAGACTAAAAATAGTATTTCGTTTTATATAACAAAAATTGTTTTAATATTTCAATAATTTGTGTCAAAAAGTAATAAAAGTAAAGAAGAGTTTTATGTTTAACTTCAATGTGTTTTTGAAAATAAAATTATTAAAACATTTTCAAACGTTATTAAGAAATACTTTGATATGAATTTATTATCGGTTTTATTACAAAAACTATTGCCTAAAGTGTAGGAGTCTTTTAGAGCTAAACATTATATAATACTGTATTTGTTTTACACGAATATATAATAAAATCATTTTTTATTAAAATTTATGAATCACTAAAAGATTAGATAAAAAGGATATTTATTTTAATCAAATCTTAAATTGTTTTCGACCACAGTTTTAGACGTCTTTATAAAGCAATTTTTATATACAAAATGTTTAATGAATTTTATAAAAAATAGTGATAAAAATTTTGATAAAAAAGTGATAAATTTTTTTTTATAAAATTCGTCAAATTTTTGTTTTTAATAATTTTGAATACAATAAACAGTTTTTAAATATAGCAAAACATTGTTTTGTTTTTCATTTCAAATGAAATATTGATTGATTTGAATGAGAAAAAGTCTATTTATGGTAACCTAATGGTTGTCTGTTCTGTTCAGGATATTTCTTGGAATAACTTTGTATTGATTTATTATATTTTTGATTGCTTTTCATAAATATTTCTATTGTTTCTTAACCTAACCTTGTTCATTTTCTACGATATTCGGATAATTTGAATAAATATTTGAAAATAATTCTATTTTTTTGTATTCACTTTTAAACCGATAATATCTTTTGCTTACTCTGTAATCATGTAATAAACACATGAATCACTCGTACAATCAATTCTTACAGACATTTGCATTCATTTGAAAAAACATTGAATTTATTATATATTTTAAAAATCAATTCAATAGAAAAATATCTTTTCCCAGAAATAGCAGTCATTGCTCTGTTTGTGTGCATTAAATATCCTTAAATAACCACAAGTAATGCAAACATTGAATCGTGTTTTGCAATAAACTCAAAGAATATTCAATATATTTATGTCTTTTGATTAAATTTTTTTATGAATTAGTTATAAAAAGGTTAACATTTTTAGACAATTTCTATTACTTTCGAAGTTTTCTTTTGAAAATTGGAAACAATTTAAATAAAAAATTAATCGAAAAATGTTTTTCATATATTTTTTCAACAGTTTCAACACATATATAATGATTGGACACAAGAATATGGCATTGCGTTCACCAATAACTATAACCTTATTATCAATCATAATATTGATAGCACTTTGCTGTCAATGTCGGGCATCAGAACATCTAAAGGACATGGAGTATGAAATATCTGGCCAATCGTCACCACTACGAATGCCCTATAGATATGGCAAAAGACAACAGAGTTTCAATCGACTCATGTATTGGGAGTCAAAGATCAATGAAAAACAAAGACAACTGAAGAGAGCGATGAATCTGTTGCGGAAAAGGCCACAAGAGTTTATTCCCTCAATAGAGTCATTGGATTATTAAATATATGTGAATATAATTAAAGGCTTTTGTTTTCAAATTAATTGTGATTTGAATGACCTTTACTTTATCTCATCATTTGTTGTAAATTTTTGTTGAAATTTTTACATTTATTCTGTTGTGAATGACTTAATGTATAAGAAAATCGTTTGTTTTTGACTCATATTTATTAATATAAATGTTTTCATTCATTGTTTAATCCAATCGATTGTATATTTGTTGTCAGATATTTGAAACAAGATTTAAAAATTCATTTTTCTTATCATTCATTGATTGATATTTCATTTGTAGTGAAAACCAATAATTCGATAAATAATTATAATATTTGTGAAACATTTGAGGAAAATATTGTTTAACATTATTTCAATAAAAACTTTTATTTGTATATATTTACTCAAAATGAATATTACTTCGAAAACGTGTTTTGATCTCTGGTTTCAAATAGATTTGGTGGGAATGTCAGCAATGATGCTAACAATTGATTAAATTGTCAAAAGTATTGAAAAATGTCTTATTTGAGAATAACTCCAAACACTCCTTCGATAGGTTGAGCGACGGAATGAATGCGATATTACATATGTTTTTGTCGTAAATACAATTCAAACTCAATTTTTTAAAATTTAATCAATTGTTACTATCATTGCTCTTAACATTGCCATCAAATCTGTTTGAAATCAGATGATGAATAACCTTGTTGCTTTCCATTTCCAGATGTGTATAATTTAGATGTTTTTCTCAAAATAATTGAAACTTTAGACTAATTATAATTGTTTTTAATATTCAAATAATTTCTTTTAGATATTATACATTGAAACCAATAATTTGATAAAGCAATTAACAATGACCTAGATTATTAGAACAGTCATATAGGACCTTGATATTGCTTTTTGAATTCAAATTTGTCATCAAATTCATTGTATGTAACAAAAAATTGAATATTTCTTGCATTCACTAAAGTTTTAATATATTCTCTGAACAATCAATTCATTCAAAGTGTAACAAAAATGTCTGAATTTAATCTAAAACAGTTATTATCACAAGAATTGGTCGTCAATTTTGTTGACAATCATTTCTATAGAATTGGTTTATGTATTGAAAGTCAAAACGATATTCAAAAGAGAAAATTCATTTATAAACCAATAATTGTTTTTTCACTTTTTGTGATTCAATTAATAAAATGTTTAATCAGTTTGTGTTTAAGCGACAGAAAGTCGTTTATATACTTTGGTTCGATATATGCCATCGCTTTGAACAATAAGATCCCGAGTAATATCATTGTAATTATTGAGAATATTATGTCTTTGTTTGCGATAATCATTTGGTTTCATAACCACAAGAATGGCATAAAACCGACATTTCTTCGGGTCTTTCAAATGATGTCGGGTTTCATAACTCCTATTAGTATTGGACTCACGAATAGAAAAGAGATTTTGAAACTGATCCGAAGAACTCGAATACTATTCACAGCAATTCAGTTCAATAATGAGATAATGGTTTCTGTCTTTGCCTTTGGTTTCAGTTTTATTCCATATTTGCTAAAATGCAATCCAATAGAGAGTCTGGTTTTTGGCATTCCTCACAGTATTCTCTTTGCAATGTTTGGCATCAATTGTGTTAATGTCATTACATTTCACGGAATTTATTTCTATTTATTGTGTTATTATTTAAAACTAAAACTGAGAAAAATCAATGAAATTATTTTCTTAAACAAGAATTATAAGAAAAATGTGAATATAATGAATATTATTCGTATTATTCGTTTTCGACACACAATTAGTCGTGAAATACATGAATATAACAATAATTTTTGGTCTAAATATTTAGCCGTTGTATGGCTTCTCTTGGGATCCGTTTGTCTATTCATTCTTTACTTATTTATATTAAAATCAAATTCTTTTGTCTTAAAAATATTTTATTTGTATTTTTTCTCTACTTTGACATCACTTTTCATGTTTCATATATTCACGGCTTCGGCACTTCATTCCGAGTCAAACAAATCCTATAAACACTTGAATTCATTGATTGTTTCACATCATTGGTATTCACGAAACAGACATTCCTCAAGAATTGCTCTCATTCTTAAGGTTAGGAATTATTTATAAATGTTTTACGAATAAAATATTGACATTTAGTTGATGTCAACCATTGAACAAATGGCTAAAAAATTGGTTGGCTTTTCGTGTTTGAAGTTATTTATCAGAAACTACTTCAAGTGCTATGAAGTGAGTCTAATACTCATCCCAATCCCTAATCCATTTCCATGTCATTTCAATTCTCGTCTCTCTATCACAGGTCTTGTCTCTACTTTCACTGTTTTTCCTCAAAATTGTTGAGACATTTGAATAATGAAGTATTGATTATATTCTCATTCATTGTATTAATGATTAAATAGTTTATAATTGCTTTCAATTGTCTTCTCTCTCTATAGACCAGTCCTTAGCTCTCACTCGTGTTTCACATAGACTTCAATGCAATCTTTGTTTGAATTTCATTACAAATACACCGGTATGTCTAGTCTCTAGAGCACAGGTAGATTACAGTAAAAATTATTTACTTGATGAAACACAAGGTAACAAAAGTGACCAAGGTGTTAATATAAGCCATTAGACTAGTTATTGACGCTTTCATATACAGTAAAAGCCATACAAATAGCCGTTAAGACCTCTATTGGTATTCATGAAATCAATGACGAAATGCATTGAAATCTATTGTTTTAAACTTTTAGTCATTTGAGAGAAAATAAATATTTTTATAATATTTTAATAAATTTATTCATATTTTGATATAATTATTATATTTTGTTAACGTCTAAAATGTTTTATTTGAAGTGTTTATAAAAAGATAATAAATGTTAAAATTAGTGATAAAAGTAAGTAATCGTATTTTCATTGCGATATATGATACCAGACCTGCCGGTGCTCTTGGAAGGGGTTCATAACAAATGAGTCATTGAGTAAAGAAAGTCATATTTATTATGAGTTTATATGAAATTAAATATATTTTTATGTCATTTGAAACCCATTTAATGGCAAACAATCTGTGAATTCAAACACTTTTTATGACATAAAATAACTGTTGATCTCTTTTAAGCACTTCTTCGAGACATCTCTTAAACTGATCCGAAACTGACATTAATCAACGGTAAGACAATGGCCACAAATGAAGAGGAAATGGACGTTGAGTTCACTCCTCGTCCATATCAGATAGAGTTGTATAGATTGGCCAAAGAGGAGAATACCATCGTATGTCTGGGCACAGGAACGGGAAAGACATTCATTGCTATACTTCTGATGAGAGATCCGGACTTTGCGTCACAACTGAAAGGCGATTACAGGACGGGTTGTGCCAAACGAACCTTCTTTTTGGTGCCGACGCGACCACTGGTTAGACAACAGGCCAATGAAATCCAGAGACACTTCGCAGGGGTTTCTGTCAAAGGGTTCACCGGAGACATGAATGTCGACTATTATGATGAAGACGAGTGGACACAAGAGTTGGCAGACAATCAGGTGTTAGTAATGACACCACAGATCCTCTTGAATATGTTGAGCCATTCGTACATACATTTCAAAGACATCAATCTCTTGATCATCGATGAGGTTCATTGGGCGGCGAAGAAGAAGGGGAAGAAAGAGTCGGGACATCCATATAAGCAGATAATGAACATATACGCCAAATGTCCCCCAACTGGACGTCCGCGAGTGCTCGGACTGTCGGCCAGTCTTATCAATAGCTCAATGAGAGCCGATCTCTTCGACCTCTGTATCAAAGACTTGGAGGAAACGTATTGTTCGACATGTAATACATCGGATGTGAAACAGCTTTGCGGAACTCATCCCAAAGAACACATTTGGACTTATGTGAAACAGCCGTCTTCTGAGAGTCCTATCGCACAGACCGTAGTCATAGCGCTCGACAATTTTGTCGACTTTCTGAAAGCAATCAAAGAAAATAAAGCCATTCCTATGAGTGTCACCAGAATCAGAAAGTGTCTGAAAAACATCCGAAATATGCTATCAGATCCAGTGGATCAGATGGTCAAAGACCCCCTGACTGGCATTGAATACCCAGTGAACATAACATGGATGGGCGTCTGGTGTGCGTCCATTGCCATCGATAAATACGTGGAAGAAATGACACAATACAAAGATATCTATTCATTAACAGATCCAAAACAATCCCAACTCTTGGACTGTATTATTAAATTCTTGACAAATGTTATCAAAAAAGCATTTGAACCGGAAGTCCAGTCACCGGAGTCTGCACTCAACACAGCGTCGCCTAAAATGCATCGACTGTTGGAACTGTTGAGAAGATACAAACCAATCGGTGCTGAAAAGAGTCAATTGTGTGGTATTGTATTCGTTAATCAGAGGTCTGTCGCAAAAGTGTTGACCGAATGGCTGACAGAACTGAAGCGAATCAAACCATTAGAATATGGTTTTCTGAACGTGGGTTGGGTTGTGGGCCACTCGGCCAGACCTGGCTTCGAATCATTGGTCACTTCGTTCACAGATAGACAACAACAGGAGATAATCGATAAGTTTCGAAGTGAAGAACTAAATCTATTGGTGTCGACGTCTGTTCTCGAAGAGGGTTTGGATGTCAGACAATGCAATCTTATCATCAGATATGACAAAATCAATACATTTCGAGAATATTTGCAATCAAAGGGTAGGGCCAGAGCTGACGACGCCTACTATTATGTGATGGCCTCAGATGTGGACACGTCTAAAGTGTCGCAACAACTCATGTGTTTTCGAGTAATGGAGAAAAAACTCGAAAATCTAAATAATAAACAGACAATTAGTGGTAAGTACTTATTGGACGACGACGAGAGCGGCAGTTCAGACGAAGAGGAAATATATATGAGCTCCGGTACGAACGCTCGGATCACATCCAGAACTGCTATATCATTACTATACAGATATTGTGGTAAACTTACGACCGATTCGTTTACAAAATTGATGCCTATTTTCGATATCAAAGAAGAAATATCTCAAAAAAATGGTCGATTTCGCTGTTCTGTAAGATTGCCGATCAATAGCCCCCTTAAGGATATAGTTTACGGCAAGTTATGCAAAACAAAAAAGGGGTCTAAAAAGTCTGCAGCGATGGAGGCGTGCAAACGGTTGTATGAGTTGGGAGAACTCAACAACCGTTTCCTACCTATAAATAGACAGCAATTTATCGACAAATATATCGAAAAATTGGGCCTAAAGTTAAATCGAGAACAGATCGAAGAAACAGATAAATGCAAAGTCGGTACCAAATCTCGAACTCAATTATATCCCAAACAATTGGCACAAGTTTTCAATCGAAGTCCGATTCAAAGAAACGTTTTTTATTTGAATGAAATTCGTATAAATTATCCTAAAATTGATTGCTTCCGCAAAAGTCGTCTTACATTCGGTGCCATAACTTCACAACCAATTGTCAACTGTTGTTCGTTTCCCGTCTTTGTCAATATCAGAGACAACTTGAAAGGGGAAAAGAGTATAAGCAGTGAAGCAATGGTTAATTTGATTCCATTGAACGAAATTGTGGTAAATGTCGAACAGAAGAAATCTATTGAAAAGTTTCATTGCTTTACATTTGCAGAGGTTTTGAGTTTAGAAGAAATCAAAAGGAATTTGATTTTCAAGTCATTTGAAAGTGATTTCAATCTATTAATCGTTCCTCTAATGAATGGCTCAGAAATTGATTATCATTTCATGAAAAGAGTCAATAATTTCGATCCAACAGTTGTCAAGTCGTTGTCGACCGTCGACAGAATGGGCTTTACATTCGACGCCCAACTCTATGAGGACTGTGTGTTCTATCCTTCCTATAGATCTGATGTCAATAATTGTCCACAATTTTATGACTGCATTAAAATCAGTGATTTTAATGCAAAGTCTGAGTGGAAGGACAGTCAGTATGAGAATTGCCAACAATATATTCGAGCAAAATATTCGATAGAAATTTGTAACAAAAATCAACCATTACTTGAAGGCCGACTCGTGAAGAAGTGCTCTCAAATCACACCCTTTCTCATAGGAAAGGCAACCGACAAACAGGAACTCTTTCCGCCTGAATTACTACATATCCATCCCTTTCCTTCTTCGCTATGGCGTCAGGCGTTATGTTTGCCCGCAATTCTCTATCGCGTGAATCACATTCTTTTGGCCGAAGAGTTGAGACAAAGAATTGAAGCGCAAACAAAGCCATCGATTCGTTCATTGGATTCAATGGACAAACATTTGGTGTTGAAATCAAACACTTGTTTGGATACAAAGGACTGGACTTTGAATGAGAATAAAAGAGTTCATAACAACGAAGACTTTGAAGATGGCTGTGAAGGACATCCATTTGATTTCGATTCGGATTGCATTCCATCGATGAGTCACATGAAGAAGAAGAAGAAAAAGGAGGAGAACTACACCATTCGAATAGAGTCGGGACTGAAGAGTAGGGATCCAATGCTGACCAATAACTTCAATATTACTGGCCTTTCGGACATTGAACTGAACTCAAGAACAAGTCTAATCCGTAAAACTGATGCCATTATCCATCAATTCGGACAATTGATTAAATCGTTTCAAATTACACCCAATTATGACATAAATTTAGAACAATATCAATACAGTCCCGAACATCAGGTGCTCTTATATGGAGATGCCTTTCCTTATGTCTTTGAAGGCGATATCCGACAATACATTCGCGAAAAATACGATCAAAGAGTTGATGACCCGATTCGGGGCCCGACAGCAGATGTTCTGTTGAGAGCACTGACTCTTCTCAATGCGAGCGATGCCATCAATTTGGAACGACTAGAGACTATCGGCGACTCTTTCCTCAAGTTCGTGACCACAGCCTTCTTGTACTACAGTTGCCCAGAGCTGGATGAGGGCCGGCTGTCATACCTGCGCCAAATCCAGATCTGTAATTGTAATCTCTTTTACATCGGATGTGAGAAGAAAATCAGTGAAATTATTGTCTCCAATCGTTGGTATCCGCACAAGAATTGGTTACCCCCTGGATATGACATCGAAGAAGACGACGATTGCTGTCGACTCACAGACGAGACCAACACTTGCGGTGCGTTTAGATATCATTCGGTTAATGACAAAAGTATTGCCGACTCCATTGAGGCCTTAATTGGCGCCCATTTGATAGTTGGCGGCAATAAAAGTGCTCTCATTTTCATGGAGTGGTTGGGACTGAAAGTGACTCCAAGTGAACACACAATCGATTACTTGAATGTCGAGAACCGATGCTCTGATGACGTGTTCCAATGGCTGCCGACTCCCAAGAATCCCATTTGGAATTACAATCAATTACAAGAACGACAAATAATAGACTTTATCCACAAAGACTTCGATGGCTGTAATTTGGATCATTTCGAAGACACCATCGGATATAAGTTTAATAACAAAGCGTTTCTGATTCAAGCCTTCACTCATTCTTCGTATTATTTGAATGAATTCACAGATTGTTATCAAAAGTTGGAGTTTTTCGGCGATTCTATACTCGATTATCTCATAACTCGTCATATATTCTCTGATCCAAACAAGAAGTTAAGTCCGGGAGAGCTGACAGACTTGCGATCAGCTCTTGTGAACAATGCCTTCTTTGCGTCAATTGCAGTGAAATTCAATTTTCATAAATATCTGAAAGTCTTGTCTCCGGAACTGTTTAAAGCCATCGATATATTCGTTAAGAAGTTTGAAAAGAATAAAATCGATGTCATTAATGACTGCTTCAATGTGTTGACTGACGAGGATTGTTGTGACCCAGAAGAGATTGAAGTGCCCAAAGCATTGGGTGATATCTTCGAGTCTGTGGCCGGCGCTGTCTTTCTTGATAACGGCCTCTCTTTGGATGGCGTTTGGAATGTGTTTTTCAAACTATTGAAACCAGAAATTGGTATTCATTTGACTTTTGATGGATTTGTTTATAAATTAATGTTTTTCATTGTTTTGCAGACTATTTCAGTGAACACATACCGAAAATGCCTGTCCGGGAGCTGAGAGAGAAGTGCAGTCAAGTGTTGTTTGGGTAATATTATTATATTTGAGTCGATTTAATTAGAAATAAAACAATTTATTTTGATTTCAGTAAATCTGAACCAATAAGTGGTCGTAAGATTAGGGTTGAGGTGACGGCCGATGGCATCGTGTGTTCGGGTGTCGGAAAGAACAAGAAGTTCGCAAAGATTGCCGCCTCTAAGAAGGCCTTAAGATCTATCAAATCCAATAAAAAGGTTTAATTTTGATTGTTTTCAATGATATTTTGAGTCCAAATATGAATAGAATTTAGTAAATGTTTAGTCATATTATGTGATAATAACTGACAATTGATTCCAATATTTCACATAAAATCATAATTTTTTGCAATTATTTTTAAATACGATTTAATTATAAGTTTCAAAACTTATGCAAAAATGTTGTTGTAATTAATGAAACAAAATGTGATATAAACTTAAGTTTATAACAGATTTAATTGAATTCATATTCAAATCAATGTTTTTTTTTTGAGCAAAAATTCCTCTTATTTGTAAAGATGTTTCAAAAGAAAGCACCGGTAGTATCCCATTCCTTCCTTGGTCTGCCCAGGCAGATTTGTCTGAAAAGCCAATCTAAATGCCCTCTAAATTGTGAAGGTTTTGTTGGTCTGAAATGATGTGTAAAATTGATTGTTATAAATGAAACCATTATTGGTATGAGTGAAGAGATGACCATTTTTTGGACAAACACTAAATATTCATAACATTATAACACATAAAACAGTGCAAAAATCCTCCTTTTAATACCAGTTCCCTACCAGTGCTATTCATTCAGTGATCAAATCATTGAATTCTTATTAAAAATATATTTGTTATAAAAAAGTATTTTTTGTTAAATTAAACGATAATAAAATTATTGAATAAAATTGAAAACATTTAAAGGAATGTATGACAAAAGTGATCACATCCTGGGTTTGGGATGAGTTAGGTCTCGAATCTCATACATGCCTTCAAACCATATATGAGAGACAATGTTCTGAATGGTTAGCCGTTTGTGTGGATTCGGTTCAATCATGTCTTCGATGATGTCCTGGCACTCAATGGACACCTTTTTGACAACTTTCCTCCACTCGGATCGACTCAACCACTTCTTCTCTTTCTGTGCGATCAAAACCTCTCTGAAGAGTCGGGGGTCGTCTTCCATGTCGAAGGGATGGTTCCGACAGAGCATGACATACAGACAGACGCCCAGAGACCAGACGTCGGCTATGAATGGGTTGAATGGTCTCACCTTTCCATAGATGGACTCTTCGTTCAGTCGGTCGCTTACATACAGTCGAAGCACTTGAGGGGACATATAGGTAAGGGTGCCCTTGGGATCTGTCTCTTGGATGACACCTTTGTCGCCGTCGATTCGCAGTCGACTTAATCCAAAGTCTGAGACTTTGATGACTTTGTGGTCGCCTTTAATCACAATCAATACGTTTCCTAATTTTATGTCCAAATGAGCGAATCCAAGACAACAGTGCAAGTAATAGATGGCAGACGACATCTGTCCGAAGTATGTCTTGGCCTTCGATTCACTGTATGAGCCGTTATGTCTCACGTCGTCGGACATACTTCCCTGTTCTGCGAACTCCATAACCAGAAAGCACTCGTCGTTCACAATGAAGTGATCGATAATTGAGATAATGTTCGGGTGATTAGACTTGACTAAAGTGAACAATTCGTTCTTAAGTGAAGTCATTTTGTTTTTACTCCGAACCCCATATCTTCCGCTCAGTTTCATCCTCTTGACGGCCACCTCTTCGCCATTCCTGTCCACTCGTCCCTGAGAGTCAACGGTATACGCTCTGTACACCTGACCGAAACCCCCGCCCCCTATAATGCCGTTCAACTCATACCCAAGTCTTCTGACCTGTTCTGTCACTGAATAGTTATCTCTTCCGACCGTATATTCTCGGGTCAGATGTTTGTCGGGAATCACATCGGGTTTGATGTCTTTGCTCTCACTGTAGGCCCACTCAGAGGTGTCGATCATATCCTCTGCCATACCTTCGCTGGTGTCGAATATCTTCTCCACATCTTTGTTGACCAAATCATGAGTGACGGGTCGTCCGAACCAACACCAGCACACCCTCTGCACCATAGCTCGCATCGCTTTTGTCAAACTTTGGATCAAATTTCAGAACCACTTCTTAACCGAGTTTTGAATATTTAAATTTCAATTAATTCTTACAATGAATGACAAAATCATTTAAAATCTCTTGTTGTGAACGAGAGCTTAAAGTGTGTTATGTTTTTCAATGTTTTTTTTTCGTTTAATAAAAATTAATTAAAAAACTATAAAAACTAATAAAAACTTTTGTTTTAATGTTTAATAAATAAATTTTTGATAAAAAAATGATAAATCAATGAATGATTGCATTCTTTAGAAGCTTTGGACCAATTGATCGCACAGTTGTTGGTACTGGGCTTTAGGGCTGTGCTCTAAGAGCTGAATAAAGTTCACTATCGTTACAGTTGTGTCAATACTCTTAGCGTTGACCCAAATCTTGCCATTAAGTCCGACCGCGATTTCAAACTTATATCTCTTGCCCAAAGTCTTCAGCACTTGTGAGTCGGGTGACAACAGTCGGCGCGCAATATTTGTGGGCACTGTTAACACATATCCCGTATTAGCCAATACACCCATTCCTCCCTTCTTTCCATCTCCGGTCACACAAACCAATTCCGGTTCAATGTCTTTGCAATCGGTAATAACCGTCGCATAGACGGCGTCCCCGACCTGTCCATAGGCACAGACAATGAGGTTGTGGTCATAATGTAAGGACAATAAGTGGTAATTCCAATGATAACAGACCTCTATGTGTGGCTTATTTCGTTTGGTCGCCTGAGGAAAGGCCAGCAGTGATAGGATAGCCATCTCATTGGTTCCGATGTCCACTTTGACAGTGAAGGCCTGTTTGTTGACCACAAACCCAATCACTCTATCGTTTTTGCTATGAATGTATCGCTTCTGATGTGAATCCATCCAATAGTTTGTGTTATTCTTATGACACAATTGTCCGCATTTGACGACAACTATACGGCTCTTGTCCTCCCGTTTCAGACCGGGTCCTATCATTACTTTCGGCACATCCTTGGCCTTTGTCGACGACCCGGTGCTTTGGCCGATGAGCTCAGTTATGTCATCGCCCGGTAATAGTATTACCGTTTCTGACATGAGATTAATGTGTGTTTAAATCACAATATATTTTATAATTAATTAAACTTTTATTTATTAAATATTTTGATCACTTGTTGTGAAAGTGTGTGAATCACATGTTGTCAGCACTCGTACATAAATGACGTCCACTTTTGAAACATTTCTTCAAATCAATAGAAATAAAGTTTTTGAAAAGTTTTGACAATATTTTTAAATATGAATTCATTAAAACTTTTATTTCATTTCTTTCATTAGTTTTATTCATTCATTCATTGATCAGTTGTTGAAATAAATACTCGTTTTGTAATAATCTTTATTAGAGTTAAAATGTTTTACAAATTTTGTTAACATTTCATAATTTCATTCAAAAATCATTGAAACGAATGAATGAATGAATGAATTATTAATAACTTTAACGATAAATGAATTGAAATTGTGGTCAAAACGACTGGCCTTTTGTCTCACTCAATATTGTATGCGTTTAACCGTAACTGCAATTAAGGGGCGATTGATGTGATTGACAGCAAAACCGTTTGCTATGAAATCGATTAATATTAGGCGGAAAAAAATGCATTGAAATCATGAGAAATGTTGAAGTCATTAGACTTTGGCATACCTTCTACTCATGCGCTATGACTCACAACACACTCATTGCCAGTGCTTTAAAAGCTCTGTACATAAGAGTACATAGCATTGCATTGCAAGACATACCTGTGCTCTAATGGGTTAGTCATAACTAGTGTCAACAATTATCTGTCCTCCTTATATTCCATCATAAAATCTTCCCTATTTGTCGGAATATATGGGAATTGCTGTGAATTGGGAACCAAGAGATGGCACACAAGCGCACAATGTGTAGAATTGTGTCAAACATTAGTATTAAATGAATTGAATTATTTATTGAACCAATTATTCAATGATTATCATTAAAATCGTTGTATAAAAACTTAAAAGTTATTTCATTTATGATATTTTCACTTAAATAACGCTTTTCTTAAGAAACCAATCACTCAATACTGTCTCCTCTTTTGCATTAGTTTTGGCAATAAATGCAAAATATAAGCAATTTTTACATTTTGTTTATTTTTGGGAATATATAAGCTTGGTAATTTTGGTTACACTGGTCATAACAATCTATACGCGATTAACACACTTTCCTAACGCATGCCTTATGTATGAGGCCATACACACAGCATAGAGGAGTGTATGTATGGGTTGTGTTGTGTTCAATGAAGTAGTGCTCAGTCTATGCAAGTTTGACATAAGAGACCAGTGTTTGATATTTTCAATGATCCTTGCTCACTTACATAAGATGGACACGAAGACAGTGTGGCCACGATGACCACTCTCACCATGACCATCACCTTGGTCACACCATTGAGCCAATTGGTCCGATGTGGTGGTGATTGAGTGGATTCGTTCACAAATGATATAATATATTTAATAACAATAATAATAATTATAACAGTATTTGTGAAATCGATTTATGAGTCAAAGGACAACAAAAACTGTGAAAATGTTTTGAAATCGTTTTGAATGTCATTTAAAATGTGAATCAATTTTATTAATATTTATTTAAATCAAAGTTTAGTTTATTTTTCTCTCATTTAATAAAATAAATATTTTAAAAAATATTATTTAATGACTTAAATGTAAATAATATTGTTTTGGATGAATGGGAGCACAAAATACAAAGGATTTGCGACCAATTGTTGCCATTAATACGAATTCAAATTCATTACAACATTTGAGCCAACAATCACTCAATCCTAACATCAATCCCAATGTCACCCGAATTGCTACCATCTCTGGACTCAAACACAGCCACAGACGCCGTGACCTCAAGTTTGGTACAAACATATTCATTGAACACAATGGTATGGCCTCTAATGACTGTCCTCTTATTTGTTATCATTTCTCCCCTTGTTTTCAATCGTAAATAAGGGGAGAAAAACATTTCAAATAATCACTCAATTTCTCGATAATAATTACAATCCGTTTCTCCCTTTCCTCCATTGCCTGCCTCTGCGGCTCAGAAGCTCTCCTCCAGACGAGACCACTGCCCGACATCCCCGACCACTCGTCTTCATCAACGACTTCGGCTGCCGTTCACCCCATCGACGACTCGTCGCCTCCAATGGGCGCCGGCTTTGTGTCGACCGACGGCTCCGGACCTCCGATGCGATGGATGTCTAAAGAAAACCTTTTGTCACAAACGGACGAACCATTAGATCCACAACTCTTTGTCGCTTTATATGAGTTCCACAGCGGAGGCGAAAATCAATTGTCTCTCAGAAAGGGTTTGAATCTTTTTATCGACTATTTATTCATTTATTTGATCTTAAGATCAGTTAATCATTTGATTCATTCATTTCTTGATTTGAATTCAATTCATAATTAGTTTTGACTTCAAATGAGTTAACATTTATTAACAGTTTTTTCATTCATTTTAAATACGATTTATTTGTCGTTTTCGCCAAAAGTTGTTTTGCTTTCAATGAATACATTTTAATGAATTTGTTTAACAATTAAACCCTTTTTGTATTAATTATATTTATTCAGTGATTAGATTTTGAGTCAATTTTTATGATTTATTTATCATTTGATTAATTTTGACATTTATTTTGACGTTTATTTCGTCAAAAATAATTTCATTTGATTTCAACAAATGTTAATATTTTCATAAATGTCTTGACTTTTATTCAAAGATTTTTACATTTCATTTGATTTTTGATTGAATTTATCAAAACTCAACTCAACTGAACCACAATCTGATGAACAGATAACCAAAAAACATTTAACACTCTTTTTGTTGTAATATTCAAATGATTTTTGAATTTGTTTTTTAATGTCATTTCTGTTAACGTTATTCACAATTCGTTACAAATTTTATGGTATTTATTGTCCTCTAATTCGAGACCTGTTTTCAATTCAACACTTTTTAAGCGACTTATTATCTCGTGTTTATGTGGTCTGAAATTTACCGGTTTTTTCGTTGACATTAATGTTAATCCTATTTAATCATTTCGAGACATTGCTCCTCATTATTGCTATCTAACTGTGCTCTTTGCACCGGCATATTATGCATGACTCAATCAATACACTTATGATGGCATTGAAATAGTCTTAAGCATTGATCACTGCTTTGAAGAAGAGTTTCTTTTAAGTCGATAGTCATGTCTTGCGTTTGTATTTCGTAATAACAATGAATGCAATTCTGTATTGAATTTGATTTGCATTTCAAATATGATAGTCATCTGTCTGTCTGTCCGTGCCTTCAGTTTCTCATTTGTGACTTATTTTATGACCAATTGATTGTTATTTATATATATTTTTTGGTAAAATTCAAGTTTTTCTCTCTTTTTGATAGAATAATGTCTATTATTTCATCATAATATGTGTCGGAACAGTTGAATGGATATCAAAATTCAATTTTAGTTTTTAATATTCATTCAAAAAACTACATATTTTTCAGTCTATTAAACAGTTTTTGACTATTTTGTTCATTTTTAAAAATATTTATAAAAAAAGTTTTTATTTTGTTGTTATTCTTTATTTAATAAGTTTTTTAGTTAATAATTACAGATATTTTTCTCCATTAATACAGACTTTGAATTGTGTTTTTCACTATTTTTTATGCCAAACAATTGAATGAAATTTTTTTTATTTTCCAATCCTTTTGTCTGAAAATCCTTTTATTTTAATTATATTTTCCTTATATTCAGCGATGATTTAATCAAAATTTTATTTATTTTTTTAACATTCATTTAATGAATAAATGTTTTTATTATATTTGAAACAAACTTTTGAAACTATTGACAACATTTCTAAGAAATATTTCTTCCGTTTTTTCAATTGATGTTTACATCAGTTTTTCATAACTTATTTTAACTCGTTTTCAAACAATGAATTTTCTTACTTTTCATTCAAAAGTTCACAAAACAATTGAAACATTAATTTATTTCTTGTTTTGCAATTATTTTTGGCTCAAATCTCATGTATAAAGTGTTGAGAATTGGATTGAATTTCTTATTAATGTTGAAATTAAAGCAATATTTTGTCGTACTTTTCATTCAATGCCATTCATACGAATTATAAACAGTTCTCATATTTAAGTATTAATTTATTTGTTAACAAAACAATTCATTTGATCACTTGAACAGAGAATCACTTATTATATTGTTTTTGATTGTATTATAATTCGATAATTACTATAATCTTTGTTATAATAGTTTTGTTTTCAATTCGTTGCGGTATTTAATGAAATAAATAATTGAAATTTTTATAAATTTCATAACTCTTTAAGCAATTTATCACTTTTTTGATTATTTTTTCAAAAATAATTCATTTTTTATCATTGCATTCAATTGTTTATATAATTTATATATTTATTTATTGATTGATTTTGAGCTCAATTTTGATGAGAAAAAATGTTTTCATTAATAAATAGCTCATTACTCGAAGGGATAATACATCTCTCTATCACTAAATATTCGGTTCATTAAACTTATGTTAAAATATATGAATTTTAACTGCTTTTTGATGTTTTATTTGGTCTTAGTTTTCATGCCTTTTAAATAGTGTTTTGTTTTTCATTTTTGACTCGTTTTTTGTACTTTTTTTTCTAAACAAATATTAAATGAATAGTTATTTATATAACGAAACCAAAAGCCAATTATGACAACAGATAGTGAACTGAAAATCGATTAAAACTATTTTTTCATTAATTATCAATTATTTTCTTTTGTTTTTCATGAGTTGAATGCCTTTTGTGTCTAATATTCTAATAGTTTTGTTCATTGATTATCGAATTGATATCAAAAAATCAAATATATTTTCATTTCAAATACAAGTTATTCTCATTTCAGTCTAATTTATAACTGGTTTTATACTTGATTTTTAGGCTTTGGTTCAATAGTCGTGTAATTCAATACTTTGACTCATTTTTTTGCTTATTATAAAATGTTTTCAATATTTGTGGTAAAGTTTTTATCATTTTATAGATCTTTAAAATTCATTATTGATTCCAATTTCACATGAATTGACATTTTGTTGGATTTTGTGTCGAAAGACATTTCAACCCAAGTATTGATGTTTAGGGAAACTGACTGTTCGGAAGTGAAACACAAAAATAGCCCAAAAATGCCTTATTTTTCGCTCTCATCTGTTGAGGCGACTGTATTAGTGACGCTTTTATTGCAAGCCTGCCTTTCCTCCCGGTCTTCCAGAAACGCCAGACTCTTTTGATTATTATTATCAATACCACATAAATACAAGATTTTTCCACTGAAGCGCAGATACCATAGACTACATGTGCTAACAGACAGAGAGAATAGTGAAGCAAAGAATTTATGAATGCTTTTAGAAAATGAGTTTATTTTGATTTAAAGTCTAATTCATTGCAAACTATTAGGAATCGATCATAACATGAGATTTTTTTCAAACAAATAACGTACAAATGTATGCACTATTGACTCTACAG
>JAQIXR010000480.1:0-26585 GCA_034700825.1 Quadroppia sp. Gr-Ori-00064 | reverse complement strand
AGTGAAAAGTTATTCACTTTCAAACATAACTTACAGTTGCTATAAGTATTGCCTAAACAATTTTGATTTTTAGTGTATATTAACCCAATTTTTCATTTATATCGCAAAATGATTTTTAGAAAATTTATCAAATTTTTATATTTAAAACTTTTTCTCAAATGATATTAATTTACATTCAATTAATGGCAAAGAAATACCAATTAATTTAATGAACATTTTTGTTCATTTCGGTTAACTTCAATACACTTTGAAAACCCTTTATTTTATTCTTTTTAATTTATTATTTATTTTTGATTTTTATAAACTCAATAAAAATCAATTTTTCACATTTATAGCGGTTTATGGTTTGAGTGAAATATAGATTAATGTCAAATAATTATAAAACTATTGCAAAAATACTGTGAATTTCAGTAAATAAATGTCATTCAAATTGAAATAAAACCCTAAGTTTGAACTGAATATTACTTTGTGTTCAACAGAAAAGATATAAAATTGAAGCAAAAATTAATTATAAAATTCTTTTGAATTGATTCAAAACTTAAGAAAATATGGATTTCTATGTGAAACGAATAGTCATTAATAAGGGTTTACTGAAAATGTTTAACCTTGTTATAAATGAAACTCCATTCCCAAAATCAATTCATTTTGATCCCAGAGCTACAGTAATTGGGAATAAAGGGTCGTTTTATTCCCTTTTGGGTCTGTTTAATGGCTTTTATGTTTCTATTTCTCTATCACTACTAACTTCGATGCTATCAATAGGACAGGAGGACAGGTATGTGGGTCTGGCGTCAGGTTATATAAACCGAAATTGGCTTTTGTTTGGCAAAAGTGTAGACAATAAATGAAAGAAAAATTTATGAATAAAAATGTTTTCATACTTTTGAAGAGATTTTGTTTGAATTTTGATATAAAAATGATATCAAACCTAATCTAAGACTTGTCTCAAACTAATGATGAATTTGTTTGTTCATTAAAGGGTGTATACCTTTGATGGGCACTGGATCGCGAATACCAGTGCGAATATAACATTGTCTACCATTCCTCTTATGATAGATTAGCTAAAAAAATACTAATAAACAGTAGGTTTTAATTTGTATTTTCTTAACCGATAATCATTTTTAAGGGATTTGAATAGAAGTGGTATTTGAGGAAAATTTACCCTAAAAATACTTACCCTTAAATTCAGTAGAAGTTAAACCGCTTTATAAATAATCATTTTTTGTGTGGGTTTTTATATAAACAATTTTATGTTTCATTTATTATATCATAATTTTATAATAATTTTTCACTCGTTTTACTCGCACTTGATTTCTAGTTAACAGAAGAAGTGATTTTTAAACATTAAGTTGTCTTCAAATTGCCTTCAATTGAATGAAACGAATATTTAATACCTTTTTTATTCAATTAATTTACCATTAATTCTATTGATATCAAGAGTTTTTCAAATGATTTCTTCGACTTGTCTTTCGTTTATGATTTGCATATAAATTGTATTTTTTAATTCACTTCTAATCAACACATAATTATTAGGTTTATTGTAATACCGGTGCCATTAGTAATTGAATTGTGATTTCATTCAATGATAAGACACTGTTTTGAATGTAAAAATGTTTTAATACTTTTGTAAAGAATTAACTCAAATATTATTATAAAAATAATGTCTTTGAACTGAAATCTCTATTAAAATAATATTTACATTAAATAACAATTCATTTCGTGTTTTGTATTACTATTATTATGTCATTCAATAGAAAAAAAAATGAAAAAATGATTAGAAAAATATAAATCTAAATGAAATTTAAAAACGTTTTTCAAATTTCGTTTAAGAAAAGTAACAAATATTGAAATGATTTTTAATTTACAGAAAGTCTTATAATTATTATAATTAAAATGAAATATTTTTTGTTAATTTTGAAATAAAAAGTTTTTTGTTTTTTAATAAGACTTTTTCGGAAATACAATTTGTATAATGTTTTGAGAAATTCACATAATATCTGATATATTATCTCAAAGTAAAACTAAATCAAGTCTTTAAGTGTTAAATACGCCCAAAGTTTATGAGAAAATTGAGTTTAAAAGAACTTAATTGTGTTTTGCATTATATTTATTTACATTAATTTTATATTAATTTTTTTATACAAATAATGTTAAAAATTATTTCCCATATTTGAGGCTATAATTCATTTTACTTTAGATTTAGTTTAACATTAAATGCAATCCAATTGAACCCAAAATTATATCGCATTTCATATCTATATTATTATATAATATATTTGTGTTTTTATTTATTGCTTTTGCACTGAATATCAAAATCTATTTTATAATACAATTCATATTTTTGAGGAAATTCTGATGAAATCTGCATTGAATTGGATTTTAATCTGGATTTATATTGAAATCTAAATGTCTAACGATTTTGTTGTTTCACTTTTACATAAACAACAGTAAAGTAATCGATAAAAAATTATTATTTTGTTCTCAATTTTTAGCTTAACTCAAAGAACTCAAAACTTTCATACATTTTGTTTTGACATTTGTTTTATTTTAATTTTCATATGAAAACAAATATGACATCAGATATGAAAACACATTGTTTTATATGACTTTATTCAATGATTTCATTTAAATATATGAAAATGCCTTTCCCTTACTGTGCGATACCATCAGAACACAAACCAAAAAAACGAAACTCTATATAAATTAGGCTTTGATTGTGTATAACATAATTAGATAACATTTTGATTTTGAGACACATTTATTCAATTGAAATCAATTTGGATTTGTGTTACGAATCCGTCTTTCCCTACAATAGAGTGAAGTGACACAAAAAATAAAGTATTTGTCAAACAATTTAAATCGTTTTGTACTTCAAAACAATTGAACAAATGATTGAATAAAGTATAAGAAAAATATTTTAAGTGAAATACATTTTATTTCGTGAGTGAAGCAAAAAAAGGGAACAAAAAATACTTCAATCGATTCAAAAAATATCAAAAACTCTTTCAATTGTTTTATATTTTCATATATAGTGTGAAAAAAAGGCTTTCAAATAGTCAAATAGTGATTTATGTCCCCTTTGGAGGGCATTTAGGGATGAAATTAATTAACTATTGAATCAATTCCTGTAGCATATGGTGGCTGTTGGCCAGGCATTCAAGTGAGTGACGGAAGCACTCAATACGAAAAATGTAACAATAATTTCTATATTCTGAAGACCCTATTATTCAGACTCTTATGACCTGGTCTTTAGTTTACTAATTGTTGGCATTAATTCTGAATAAGTTTTGTTGAGAAAAAAATGGTCGAAAATAACTTTTATTAACATTTAATGAAACAATTGATTAGATTAACAACAGTTGTGTGTATTGTACGCCACCTCCACTTCTGGCACTGGATTCAAGTCCACAGCACTCTATCAGCCCTTTGAATGGCTTTTAATTGTGGACCTCTTGTAGATAGTGTGTGGCCTTTGATGTCATCTATAATAGACTATTGTTTTTGATTTTGAGACAAAAATTTATTCACTTCTAAGCCATTGATGTGATTATCGGCTCTGGATCTGTTTGGCGATAATTAATGACAGTATGCTTAAAGTCACACATGTTTTGTCTATTATTTAGGAACGGATGAAAAGACACTTTTTGACACGCATTATACAATCGCACAATTTATGACTTTTCACATCTTTAACATAACATACCAGTGCTCTTAGCCCTAACTGTTAGACATAGTGTACCTCTAAATGACAATAGGGTCTCAAAAGTTAATTATCTCTAATTGACATTAATGGCCATTAAATACAAATTCTCGTTTGATATTTGATTAACTCTTTTGCTTAACTCTAAGTATTTGTTATATGAAGTCGTTTTGCATTCCTTTGAATCAAATATAATTAAATTCTATTGATTTGACTTTTAATTATAATGTTTGAAATTGGCTTTAATTGTTGTTATCATTAATACAGTTATGACATCAAATCATAACTATTGTATTCACACATTGTTTCTCATACTCTCTATTAATGCATATTTGATGAAAATTTGGTATCATTTGAGGATCGCATGAAATGATGACAAGTAATGATATTTTAATAATGTTTTAATAAATATATAAATGTCTCTCAAAAATAATACTCAAGTCATTTGTGTAACAAAAAAGAGTAAATCATTGGATGAAATCAAAAAAAAAATTGAAAAATAACAAAAATAATAAAAACTACAAATTTTATCAAAAAAGTCATTGCACTGAAACTACAGTACATGTGAATTACTTGACTCTGTTTTGTATTTTTATTACAACAAAATACTTTGAATTCATTAAATTTTATGAATTTCTATCATATTTTTGATGCAAATTATTATTGACTATAAAATGATATGAGATTTTGTGCTCATTTTACGAGAAAAACAAAAACAAAATTAATAATAAAATAACGGAATATATGACTGAATACTAATAATAATAATAATCTAATAAAAGATTACAAATCTCTTAACGAATACCTGTATTAATACTATTGAAGACTTGATTTGTGATTTTAACCCATTTTCAGAGACCTATGTTTTATCCATTAGTGTAAAAGCTTTTTGAAAATTTTGATTATTATTCAACTGTTTATTAAATATAATATATTATAGTTTATCTCAATCTATACATAATTTATTAATAGAGGCCTAAAATCATAAAAATTATGATTCGGTTTGTGTTTTTCAATCACATATATGTGAAATCAATTCCAAAATTATCGCTTCATATCATTAATTAAAATAATGAAAGTAAAGGTTTTCATGGATTTCGGTATTATTATAAATGAGTGAATATTTTGGTCACACATTAGCCCACATTAAACAACGAATTTATTGTGTATTCAAAAGATTTATATTAAAAATAGTCTTCAATGCTATGAAAATGCGGCAAATATTTAATATGTATTAACAAAATCTGTGACACTTTTTATGTGCTTTTTGTCTAAAATAGGGCTAAAAATTAATGTCATTTTCTTTTCATTTGCTAATTAAATGTAATATAAATTTCACACAAAAAAAAAGTTTTTTTTTGCGATCAATATTTTTATTCTTCAACACATAGTCTCAGGAATTAATATACTATTCATTCGTGTTTCGGAATAAAACAAAATCATTGAAAGATTTATTTGTAAAACATCTCAAAAAAACATATTCATAACTATTGGCAAATACTATAACACCGTCTCTAGTAATCCAGTGCTAATGGTATGCAAAGTGTCTGCCATTAAACTCTTCATTCGATGTGACCATCGCTTTGAATATCTTTGTTTTTATCCATTCATTTGTTTTATAATTTATTTCTCAATTAAAATATTCAGACATTAGTTGTGTTAAAAATATTTTACAATTTTTAATGAATTTGAAATTTATTTGAAATATAATTGAATGAAATCTTATTTTGCAGACAGTATTGACTGGTTTGAAGTTCCGGTACAGACGGCGACAGACCTATTGTTGGGTCAATTTTCGTCATTTGGTTCTTAACAATAAAAGTAAATACAAAACAAAACAATGATTTCTATAATTATATATTACTTTTTTTCCGATATCTCTTTCGTTTATTTAGTTCAAAGTCTTTATATTTCGTCTCATTTGATGACATTATGAGATATAACTTAATTCCTATCAATTCCTTTGCTTTTTGTCTACACTTTTTTGCTGCCATCGATTCAAAACTTTATATTTTCTTTTTATTGCGAAAGTTATAAAAGTATTAAATGATTAAATGAGATGTTGTGCAGAAAACGATTTTATAGACTGAGAGACAATAACTGAATAATCCTTTTATAAAACTTTTGTTGTGAACAGAATTACTGAGCGATTGTTTGACTCAGTTTTCGCTCAAATCTCTTTCGTCCCGAATTTAGACTTTCGTTAGACTTTCGTTGTGTTTATTCACTATTTTATTGTATTTGTTATAATTTATATAATTTTTTTGTTTTCACATCCCTTTTATCTGCAAACCCATTGCATGTCATCTCAAATGCTATGCAATTGTTATTGGAAGAAAACACTCTTAAGATATAAATTGTTGCAAATATTTCATATGAATTGATTGTTCGCTTAAATAATAATTGGTTTTGAATTTGACCCAATATTTTGAGGCCATTTCAAAGTGACATTTATTGTTGTTATACATATAAATTGCTATCATTTGATTGAATTAATTCTTAACTCTCGTCTAAACTGATTCTTAACTCACAATCACTTGATTGCATCCAAACATTTCACGACTACTACTTGTGTTAAATATTTAAAGAATTACAATAAATAACCCTTTATTTGACGTCATTATAATCGATATATAAATCTGCTTTCAATCAAAAAAAGCAGCGATTTTTCAAAATTAAATATTTGTTTAACAATTCTTTGTGAAGTCTTGAAATAAAATCACATTTTCTTATTATAATATAAGAGATATTATACTAAAATCCAATTAATTCTATTGAAAAGACTATTCATTTGTTATATAAAACAAATAACTTATATATAATAATCGCATTCAATGATAAAAATCATTAAAACTGTTGTTTAATTGAAATCATTTTCTCAAAAATTATAATTATTTGATAAGACTTTTGTTTGCTTTTAATTTTAATTGAAAAATAATTAATTTTTCTATCCTTAAAATATACGTTGATTTGTGAGATCTATTTCAATATTTTAAACCAATTTTTAGGTTTTGCTATTATTTTGCGAAACACTTAAAATGATTACTATTTTATTTAGCGTTGAATTCAAGAGAATTCAAAATATATTTAAAATGCAAAAAAACAGGATTTTTAAGGCGAAAAACGATGTTTTGTTTGACTATAAAAGTATTTTTCATTTTTAAATAGGATTTGGAGAAAAAACAAGTTTTATATTGAAATTGTGTGTCAGTGTTACGGATGACTACCTATTGATTCATTGATATATTAATACCAGGAATAGATCACATATTCATAATATATTATATATTTTTATACAAATTTCTCAATAAATTATTCATTGAATTCAATCAATTTTTTATATTCTTGTCAGAGAAACAACTCTTTTGCCTATGATTTTGATTATGATTTTTGTGAATCAATTGATTGATTGCTTTTACTCTAAATTTCAAAAATCAAAATCCAATACATTTTCGCTATAAATATATTATGAATTATTTCTGTTATTTTTTGTGATTAATTGGATTTAAAGCGAGTTTTTTATAAGAAATTCAAATATAATTTATGTTTTTTAAAACCGATTTTTTTCAACTGAGACCACGTTTTTCACACCCTTTATCCCTAACTATTACTTGTTTCACTCATTTATATAAGTCATGAGTTGTGGCAAAAAAGGAGAAGAAGTGCTCAAAATTGTTGGCCTTTAATATTGAATACAATAGTTTATTGACACGAATTTCATTGTCAAGGGTTTGGATGTTTTTTGGGCGTTGAGACCATTGATCAGAAAAATACGAATCAATATTTATGTGACTTTTTTGACAATAATTATTGTCTACTTTTTTTCATTTCTTGCACTGTTATCATGAGGTCTGATATCATCGCATAAATATATTTATATTGGTTTGTATTTGACAACAAAATCACTGCAAAGAATTGGTTTCGCTGTCATAAAGACTGTCATAAACACTAAGTCTTTAGAAAATGTGTAAATGTTTTCAACAATATTTTGGTCCACTTTAGAGTTGTGTCGCTTTTGATAACCTTTAATGACTTATATATTGTTTTCCTATTTTTTCATTCAATCCGTGTTTTTTGTTGAGAGGTTTTGGTAGAAAAAACCTGGATTTCTGGACAGCCTTTTCCTTAACAATTTTATGATAATTTTTGAAATCCTGTTCCTCTTAGGCATCGATGGACTCATAATTCGTGATTCGGTTCTGAAGAGAAGCTAAACATTATTTACCGCATATTTTATGCAATTTTTTTATATTATATATTTGTGAAGAATTTTATCTATTATTAAAGTTATGAAAAAATCGACACAAAAAATGTGATTCAAAAGAAATTTTATTCGATTTTTTCTAATCCTAACATCACTTGTATTTTGTCATGTCTTCAATGTATTTCATTTTTATAATTTAAAACAATTTATATTTGTTTTAGTATTTGATTTAAACACAGAATTGAGTAATAATTCAAAAATTAATCAATAATTGAGTACAACTTATTTTAAATATATGGCAAGGAATGTATGGTTTGGCACTTATTGACAAATAAATTGAATTCAATTTTCAATATTCTATACAAAAAATGGTCTGAAGTGCAAAACGACTTAATTTTTGAGAATAAAATTCATGAAATATTTTATTGCATTTCATTCTTACACATATTATTCGTGTTTATAATATATATTTTTTTCTATTATAATATGAATTCATATTTTCAAATAATTTCAAATATATTCACAATTTTTGAATTCTTTGCACCTTTTAAGGGAATGAATATTAGTTTCTCTCATAGAGTATATATATTGTAATTCTAACCGCAATTCTTATAAATATTTTATGTTTTTGTTTACTTAATGTATAAAAAAAATATATTGTTATGAAATGCATTAAAATTAAACAAAAGATATTTTCATTAAAGGAATTAAAATTTAGAAGAGATATAAAAGTGTTTTTAATTACTTTATTTTAGTTTTATTCCAAAGAAAAATCAAATCCTTAATGAAATTCATGACAAAATGCATTACATGTGTTGTTAACCGAAAACTTTGTGATTAAAACTTATTAAAAGACATGTCATTAAGGGATTGGAGTCTGTCTTCAATGTCCTAATCGTGATTTAGACCTCGGTATTCAATTCATCGGTTTTAGGCATAATGTCTAAAGAAAACATTTGTGTCTCTCATCTCAAGTATTAATGTCTTGAATGTCACAACTATTGCAGTGAATACACAAAGACTGGCAGAGAATCTCAAAACACTTTTGAGTCAATACTGTTGTTGTGAAAGCATTTGCATGTCTTCAATGTCTTCGATGTCTTCATGTTATACAATGAAAAGTCTTCACTCTTTTAGTATTCTATTTATATATATTTTGTGAACTTTTTATTCACTTTTTCTTCACATCGTCTCTACTCTTATGTCTATTGGTTTGACAATACAATAGAGAGACTGAACGCAACACTTCCTATATATTCATGGCTTTCATTCAGTGCTCGCATTCAATGCCTTAAGAATTACTGTTTGCTCTCAAACTCAAACATCGATCTATTTTTCACTCCTATTTCACACTTGTGTTCAGTTTTGGCATTCATTTCAATAAAATTTTTAAGGTTTTTAAATCGCATTCAATTTATGTGATTAACATTTTTTATATTTAAATTCATTTTCTTATTATGAATTCATTTGATTTGATTTATTTTAATATTTTTTAAAGAAGTCTTTTATTTGAGAAAAACTTTTACTTTAATGCAGAAAGAAATGAAAAAATGGTCTAAAAATTTGAATAAAATGTAATTTCATGTAAAACATAGACATAAATGTATTTAATTTAGTAATTGCTGCAAAACTTCACTCATTTGCACAAAATTCATACATGAAATGACCGAGAAGTCAACGAAGCGATGATAATATGCTATCATTTCCTTTGGTTTTCTTTTACGAAAATCAAGAATTCTTTTAAAACAAAACGATTTATAAATTACAAAAAAAAGTATTTTTGGTTTTTAAGGGAAATAAAATTTTTGTTTTTAAAAAAGAAAACATATTTTGGTTTTAGTGTTAATTGTTTTAAACAAAATAATTTTCGCCCAAAGGGTTATGTTTTGAGATTAAATTCAATATAATTTTAAAGATTCCATCGATTTATCGATAATATCTAATCCATAATTCATTGCTTAATTCAATTATAGATAAATA
Organism: Quadroppia sp. Gr-Ori-00064; assembly: GCA_034700825.1. Lineage (NCBI taxonomy): Eukaryota > Metazoa > Arthropoda > Arachnida > Sarcoptiformes > Quadroppiidae > Quadroppia > Quadroppia sp. Gr-Ori-00064. Next base: position 16,701 of record JAQIXR010000480.1, on the reverse strand, counting down.
AAAATCAAGAAATAATTTTAAATATCATTTTTTGATGCCTTAACTAAACTTTAAAAACTTGTGTTCAAATATATGCTATAATTTGAATGCAGTTCTCATTCGAGTATATAATTCAAACACATAATTATGTTTGAAATAAAAAATGAAAAATTATTTCATTACACAAACTATAAATTATATAATTTTTACAATCAATTATTGATTACAAAAAAAATTATTTCAATGAATATATAATATTTAATAAGTATTTGAAGAAATATTATCTGAATAAAGGGTTGGCTAATATTGTTTGAATGAATAGGAAAGCCATTAAAAGCAGAGCAATAATGCCATTCGATATGTTTGTCTATTCTGTTCGATAGGACATTATAGCCTTTCCTATAATTCAAATCATGTATTCATTTCTGAGCTAACCATTCCATTAGCTCTACATATGATTAGTTTGTACACTAATATGACATTAATTTTAAAGATAATGAACTTTAATGGATATTATTTTGCACCCAATCATAGATTGGATGCAAAAATCCATTAAAATTAAAGCGAAAAATTCAATAGGATTTGGGATTTATATGTTATTTGAATGTTATTTTTGTGAACGAATTTACATAACATTATTGTTATTTTGTTATCATATTTTGCACTAAAGTAAACATTTATATTAAAAGTGTTTTTGTATTTTCTAATCAATAATATTATGGAACTTTTGAACAGATGTTTCACTATTATTATCATAAAGTGTTTGCAAAGTTTTCTATGATTTAGTCGTTTTGATTAATATCTTTATTCAGTATTTTTTTGTTAATAAAAATTATTAATAAAATGATAACTTATTTGTGTTAATGACATAAACGTGTAGTTTGTTTGACGACAAAGACATGTAATTAACTCACATTTAATACAAACATTTATTGGTTTTTATGTAAACGCTTTTAATTACATTCAATGTTGAATTGAATCGAAAAAAAGTATACTAAAAATTAAGCTTAAATTATATGAAAGTTTGTAATCATTTTATATTACAGTTATATTATGTTTTTATTCCTATTTTTCCATTAAATATTGTTAACAATTAATCCGAAGATATATTAATAGACGATATTTGTTATCATTGTTTGTATTGTATTGAAACAGATCTTCGACTTTATTGACCATTAGAGCAAATAATATGATATGTGAAACACAATACTTAATGTTAAAAAAAATTCCACAAAAATATGCTTTTAATTAATTTTTTCAAAATATAATATTTGAAAAGAAATGAATATTTGAGACGTCTTTATATAAATAAAAACCTTTTTGTATAAAAAAGTCTGTGTTTTTGAACTTCATATTTATTTCAGTTCACAGAATATTCATAAAATTAACCTTAAATTCAATTCATTCAATAGTTTTTAACAACAGTTTTATATAATGTTTTTATAACAAATATAATCTATTTTTATATGAATTTCAACTTTATATGAATTTAATGTAAAATTGTTTTATTGTTAATATTATATAAGAATTATGAATAGGAATCACATTATTGGCATTTGGCTACAGTGCTGACAGACGAACATAAGTAGATTAAGTTCAATGTACTTTTGCTTACATTTCGCTATATTTGAATTATACCCAAAACTATAAAAAGATTTCATTGACAACAACTCTCACTCCTCTTCAGTCAGTCCTCCCACTAGTCATCAGGTCTTCAAACGTTTAAAACGAATATAATTTCTCTTAAATTATTGTGAATTAAAATAATTAAAACAAACTAAATGTAAAACATATTAAAATCATTAGTTAATTGACTCAATTATTGTCACAATTATATAATAAACAGTATTTCCTATAAAACAAATTGCTTTCTATTTATGATATAAAAGTTATGTTTGAAAAACATCTATAATTCAAACAATTTTTATTATAGAAATTATTTGCAAAAACTTTAATACAAAAAATTGATATATTTTATTAGAAATATATTTTATGTTTACCTAAAAAAAGTGTCGACAAAAACGAAGATATGTTTTGTAAACAATTTTTTGACAAATATTTAAGAAAAAACTTTTTTCAAATCAAATAACTTATGATTATTTGTATGAAGTGTTGAGAAAGACTTGAAGACATGCTATCATTTAATGTTATTCTTGTTGTGAACTACAGTTTAAACTCAAATATATGTTTCTATTGAGTGTCAGTATTGCTATCCCATGCCTTTTGGCCATAGGTTTGACAACTGGGTGTAACTCTACTTATGATAAGCGGTCGACAAAAAAAAATAATAATTTCATACTTACTCTCAATGAGTGAAATCCAATTGAATGCTTGAATAGCAATTATATTGAACTTCACTTTCAATTTTATTTTGATGTCTGTTTATATCACATATTATTCTGCATTCAAACCAAACCTCATTTGAAATTTCAATCAATATTTTATATTTTATTCGACTATTGTTTGAAATATTATACAGTATTGACAGTCAGTATATTTTTGTTCATTGTTTTATCCCATGTTTTAGACAAATATCATTGAATAAAATTTCCATTTGAACTGAAAAATAATCACTTGGTTTTGAAACCTTTTTTCATGTATACCTTATTTAATGCCTAAGATTTATAGACTTTTTTTTCCAAAACTGGATTTCAATTGATATATAGAAGTGAATTCAATTCAATCATTTGAATAATACTTGCATTAATTTTATGATAGATTTGTGATATGTTTTGATTTTGATTAATATTTGCATTCATTCTTCACTTTATTTAGACTTCTTTTGAAACAATTTTATTCAGAGATAACACATCGAAAAGAAAGTATTGAATATTTTCTTTCATATCTTTTTACTATTATTTCGTATTTGAATTGAATTCAAAGCACAACAAAAGTGAAAAACAACACATATATTGAATGGAAATAAATGTTTGAATACTTTTATTCTCGAAAATATTGGATCAAATATTATGGAAAATAAGGTTCAATGCATTTATCGTTCGTAATGTCATTTTTCTTTACTTTTTTCTCTCTCTCTTCCTTTCCTTCACTTCTTTGGCGTAAAGTTTTATTATTCATGAAAAACTCTGTCGACTCTATCGGTTGGTTCACCCGTTTAGTCGTCTTTTCATATGACAATTTATGACATCTTTAGACATGAAGACATCCATTGCATAGCCGTTCCATTAGATCTGACTCTCCTTTCATTTGAATCGACTTTTTCTCTATATTTTTCTATTGCTTTGCAATCGTAACGAATGAATACATAACTGAAGAGTACTTTTATGCAAACGTCTGAACATTACATATATTTATTCATATATTTCACGCCAAATGGGTTTCGGTTCCACTCGAAGGACACCGAAATGTGTTTGGATTGTCTGCCATTATATCACTCGTGATATAACTCTTCCACTGAGTTATATGACAATCATCTCCAACCGGAAGCCCAGGCATGCAATGAAAGGCAGGCTTTGAATATATGATAATTGTATTGAAAGTCAATTAAAGCCATTGTGAATAGCGTTCAGATTTGTGGTTATTTTCACATCAAAACCTTATATTAAAAAATCATTTTAATTGCTTTTTTCTGAGCTATGGTTCAAAAGTTGTTTCAATACTTTATAATTAGATTAATATATGAAAGAAATGTCAAAAACAAAGTCAAACTTGGATTCAATTTTGCCTAAAGTATAGCTCAAACGATAGTTTTTTTTTGCGTCAAATATATTATTATTAATAATAAACTTCAAGAGAAATTCAGTGCAATTATTCGCGCCATCATTTCTCATACCAGTGCTCACCTGATCCTCAATTCATATTCACCTGAAACCGATAATCCATTATTTACACCATTTTCTCATGTGTTCAATGAATAAGATATTCATAAATTATTTTTTATATTATATACTGAATTCAAATAAAAATAAACCAATTTTGAAGTGTTTTATTCAAAAATGAACAAACATTTTAAATACTCTTAAAAGCATTCAAATAATGTGTGAAATAATTTGCAAAACAATTTTAGATAACATTTTTATATATTTTTATTTTATTTACTCTTTTTTGTCTTTCGTTTTAATTTTGTTTCTCTCGAGAAATTGGATCAAAATCCAGAACCAAACCAAACATTCGTGACTTCGTGTAAAGACTTAATTACTATTATTTTTCGGATATTTTGTCTGAAATTAAAACTCCAGACATTATATGAAATGCTTTTCACAACAAAATATGCGATTATTTTCAATAATATAATATTTAAGTTTAGATTCATTGATGAGATTATAGAAAATGTTTGAAAATGTTTGAAATTAATTGTAAAACAAAACAACATTTAAAACATATTTACATTTATTGTGTAAACCTTTTTCTCTTATAATTCGTGGTTTGAATTTGAATATAAATAATAGTTATATAAATGAATTGGTTTTGATTTTTTGACACAAATGTCTTCTCAAAACTCATCTCCAAATCAAATCTCTTCATTGAATTGCAATTCATATAATACTATAAGTAAAACAAAATATAATTTCTATTTAAAGCTCTTTTGATTTGATTTTTTGAATTATTTATTGATAAATAAATAATTTCCTGAAGAATAAACAAATATTGTTTTCACGAAAAACGAAAGACAAATAAAAATATTTATTATTTATTTTTACTCTAAAAATATATTTAAAGTCCTTTCAAGGCTTATAAGCTTTTATTGATTTGATGTTTGATTATAAATGAATGAAAAAAATTTTGAAATTCATATTTTCATTACATATTTGCTTAAATATAAAGTTTAAATGAAATAATATTTTTAAAATATTTCAATAAAAGTCAATTTGAAACCAAAATTATAGTGATTTCAATGAAATGAATTTGAATTATAAGAATGAAATGATTGTCAAATCAGTCATTAATTATGTTGTCTTTCAAACATCTTTGCATTTATTCTCCAAATGCTTTAATATATCAATTTTGACGTCGTATAGACCCTGATATACTCCTGTCATACCCCTGTCATATACACGTTATACACACATATAGATTATATAATAGAGTCTGAGCTGTGAATGGCTGTCAATGGTCCTAATGAAGGGTTATATTTCTTTTTTCGCTCTTCAAATCATTTATGCATTAAAATCAATACAACACTTATTGCACAACACATTATCTATACATTTAATACATATAATACACATATGTATTGATTGCGTTCAACGGTTTGCAGCCTTTTTTGTTTTCGTGGATCCAATGCTTGCGCTATTCTTCGGCTAATATATTAAATGCGATTTTTGTAGTGATTTATTGACTCTTATTTCTGACACACTATTAACTCCACTATCAATAAGACGTCAAATGGATTCACATGTTATGCACACACTCTTCCACTTGTTTTTTCAATGTCTTTAAGAGATTAAAGAATATAATAAATATTTTTGAAGAATTGAAACATTCATTAACTTAATAGCAAATTAAGGGAAAATGTTTTGTTAAATCGATTTGAAAACTTTTTACGAAAACCATTTCAAACAACTCTTTGCCTTTACTTTCATTATAGACAAAAAAACTTAAATAATTTGAGTTTAAATTAATATTTTTATAATATTTTCATTTCAGTTGTCATACAATCTCTGAAGTCGTCAACAAATTTTGGAGAGAATTCATATAATGTAAGTCTTGTAAACAATTTGTTTGAATTGATTGACAGAAATTAAAATTCAAGATTAAGTCTTATTATATGAGTGTTTGCTTTCAATTAAAACTAAAATTAATTTGATTTCTATTAAAATTTTTATTAATATTAAGATAAAATATGTTTTTATCATTCAATCAAATATGAAATATATTTTGAATTCTTTCGGACAGAGAATAATATAAAGAGAGCCTATATTTCACATTTAAGGCTCATTTGATCGCAGTTTGAATTTAGATCTCATTTAAAGTCAAAATTCTTTATATTATAAATGTTTTTGAAGTCCTTTTTCACAGATATTAACGCATCAAAAGCCATATGAAGTGACGATCACTTAATCCTATGTTTGGTTTTCATTATTTATTACATTCTTTTCAATATATAATTCTCTAAACATTCACTTTTGAGACACAAAATGAATATTGAAATTAATTTTTGAGCTAAAGTTTTATCATTAAATTTAATTTTTTTTTCTCGATTTAAAGCTTTATTTTATATAATATTTTATTTACAGTCAAATGAATTCTCGTTTAATATTCAGATAATAATAAGAATTAACACAATATTAGACTTTAAGCAAATTTGATGGAAATATTTTATGATATCATAAGGATTTGAGAATTTTATTTCAAATTTGAATAATTTTTGAGAATTTTTGATTGATTTTTATTAGATGTGAAAAACTTTTTTATAAAAACCAATAAAATTATGTTATTATTAAAATATATTTATATTTAATTCAAATTCATGTGAATTGAATTATATGAAAATATCAATATTTATGAGAATTTGTATATAATATAAATGACAGTAATTTATATTTATGTTTACTTTTTGGTATTTTTTGTGTTAATGAATAATTTTGATGAAAATTTGTTTTACCAAATGTTCAAAATTATAGGATTAATGAAATAATTCAATTATGATATCATTTTAATAATAATTCTGTGAAATAACATCAAATCTAACCCAATGTTTATCATTATATTTAATATTATGTTTTTATTTGATTTCGTATAATATTATCATAAAAACAATTTTTATTATTTTAATACAAAAAATAAATATAATTTTTTTGATATATTTATAATATTTTTTACAACTATATTGGGTTTGAAAATCAATAACATATTTAAGGAATTATTAAATTTTTTCCCAAATTATAACAAATTTTTTTTATGAATTCGTGACTTATATTAAAACCGCATTTAATTTGTTTATTCAACTCATTATATTTAATGAATTAAAGTTTATGTTTTTTTTGGTCGATTGATATCAAAATTATTTCATGTCTTCAAAAAAGTTTTAAAAAATAAGTTTTCTATTCATGTGTTTTATCACGAAATCAATGTTTGTGTGAAATAAATAAGTTTTGAAATAATATTATAATTGCTTTTCATAGAACAAGTCGTTCTTTGAACCAATTGTTTATAAATTATATACAAAACAAATGTTTAAATTTATATCGACTTTAAGTTCTTTATAACCTGTATAGCCCCTAATGATAGCCACCCCCTAATCCTCATTGAAATCATTTGTTTGAACCCAAGAATAACAAATAATTGTCATATTTTTCACAAATATTTGTTCAATCATTGCATGAGATGAGTAGAGAAGGGAAAGGGATATAAGTGCTTATATTATAATCAAATCCTATAATAATGGAAAACATTGAATACATTCATCTTATTATGAATGAATTGTTGAGCAAAATAATTACAAAAAGGGGTTCTCTTTCACTGTATTAACATTTTCATTGAATTCATCGACTCTTTGTCAACCCTTTCCTCTTATTGAGTAAGTTTTGATGAGTTTATCTTTGAATGCATTGGAAGTGTTGATAACAAAACATTTTCATTACACTTAAGTCTTATGTTTTGCTTAAGAAATATTTTGATGAATTTTTTTTGTTAATAATTCAGTCATTTTTGCATCATTTTATCATTCATTTCAGTTATGTATGACTTTTAGACAAAACTCAAAAATATATCTTTATTTGTATCAAAAGTTTAATTCAATTCTTATATTCAAAAGAAGAAATATTTGCAAAAAAATGTTAATATTATTTATTCAAATCACCTGAGAATTAGTCAAAGAAATCAGTGAACAGTAGAGAAGAAAATGCATTTTACTTTCACTAAAAGTTTTGGAGAAATTTTTTAATAGCAATGACTTCAATATTCAAAGCTTTTTTGTTGTAATATATCTTTTATTTTTGTTTTGCATTTATTTATCATTTCTTTAGAGAAGCAAAAAATCGTTTCAATGCTTTCAAAACATGAGTTCGGCTTATGTTCAACTGATATATAACTTGAGTTTTTATATCTTTAATGTATAACTAATGGAAAAGAAAACTTTTTTGTTTTATTGCATACAAAACAATACAAATAAGAAAACAATTTCTTTATTGTTTACTTCACTTTCACTTCATTCGAGTCATTATTTCTATGTTTTGTATTTTCAAATTTTTTACATTACAAACAGAAATATTTTTTTCAAATGATAAATATTTTCAAAATTGTTGTTTTATTGATGTTTTTTTACTATAAAAATAATAGATTAAATAAAATTTTAATTGAATTTTAGTTAAATTTCAAATTATTTTTAAATTTATGTTTATTTCTAACAAATTTTCACATATTTTGAATGAATTGAATTCATGAAACTTTTGAATTAATTTTCATGTTTTGACTTAATTTTCGATATTTTTTTTATTTTTTAACACAAAAATCGTGTTTAAAATTCAAACACTATTTTCATGAAATGGTTTTTCAGCCAAACCTTAATTTATTGTTCATTTGTTTAATTAATGTTATTTTAAATAAAGTTTTTTTTATTGAAAATTAAAGCAAACAAAAACTCATTGATATTTACAAACAAAGTAAACCTAAACTTAAATATGAAATAATTTTTCATTTGTGACAATGACTTAAATTAATGAACAAAAGATTTCGATCAAAAATGGATAAGAAGTCAAATATTTATCTCAAGATTATATGAAAAGTGGCTATTCTTTGGTCTCACGTATTAATACAATTATAACTACCTTTCCTCCTCTCAGAGCATACAGTCTTAACATTAATTTAATGACATTTTTAATAAACTGTTACATAATATGTGAACATTTTTTTGCAATTCTCTCCTCAACTCTATTCTCAATATTAATCATTTGGTCTATTCTTTAAGTGAGGAAATGGTTTTGCACTCAAAATGTTTTTACATTTCAGACAACTTAGCGAACGGTCACATATTTTTGATGATGTATTTCCTGCCAAACCATTCAAACCATTATAATAATGAAACGAATAGTTGTTAACATTAACTCAAATACTTTTTTTTATCATTTGTTATATTGTTTTATTCTCTCATATATTGACCAAAACTATTCGTTTTGTATATTTGTTTGTATTATATGAGAATTTAATGTATTTCTTGTTTGGACTGAAAATGAATTCACAAATCATTAGAAGATTTGATACTTTTGTTCAAAATTAGATAAATAGTCAAAACCTTTAAACAAAATTTATTTCTCTTTCTTCAAAATCAATATTAATATTCATTTATCTTTGAATTGATTTTCAATTGATTTTCTTTATTATAAAAAATGATTATTTAATAAATTCAATATTAATTCACAAAATTCAACAAAAACTTAATAAAAACTTTTTATTTTCAATAGTGTTTTGATTTGAGCCTAAATTGATATAAAATTGAATGAACTGTCACTTAATTCGAGCAAAAGGTGTTGAAAATAAAAGATATTGTTTTGCTATTGAAGTGTATATTAGATATGATATATAAGACGTTCTGTGATTTCATAGCAAATCATCTTTCACTTCATTTGGCTCAGGGTTTGGGTTTTGCTCTCTTTTTTAGATAAAATATAATGTCTTTGTATTGGACGACAGCTGTAAAGAGAGGACAGTTTCATAGGTTGTTGTCTATCGACTGTTTCGACATCTCTTATGCTTTGATTGATTTTTGTCGATGAGATGTTGTGCCGATAAAATAGATTAACGGCCGGACAGTTGTGTTGTTATGCTATACACAGCTATACATAACTAAGACATGAGAGGAGCCAGTGCTGACAGACAGCCATTCCTACCATTATTTTTCATCGCCTGAACACCACTGAAGTCATTGAGTTATGAAGAGATGAAAAATTTTCTTTCTATACGAACAATATATGTCTCGTCTCTCTTCGCACCGTTAGATTATTTACAGTCTGTCTATCAGTATATAATACAGTGATAGAGAATGAAAAAAATACAGTTATTTAGAGTAAAGTCTTATTTGTTGAGCCTTTAAATCACTCAAAAGTTATATACCAATAATCAAGAGATTTTTTGAACATTTTTGTTCACAACTCATATCAAAGTGAAAATCAAATATCAATTATCGTTTGAATGCATTTTTATCCATAAATTCCTTATATAAACACATTATTCAATATTTTATGAATTCATTGCTCTCAAGAATATTCATATCAGTCATATTTGAATTATATTTTACGCCCATTTTTTAGACCATATTTCATATGAATGACTGAATTGATTCCCATTTCGGGTTAGACTTCATTTGTTTGCGAAGCGAAACGTTTTTGTCATTTGTTTATTTGTTTTCAAATTCCACTCAATATTAATAATGAAAACTTTTCCCTTTCTTTCAATATTACGCAAATGAGACAAAACTATTGCCAAAACTAACAGTGCTATCAATGAGAGTCTGCACTCCTTTTGACTAATCGTGAGTTTAAATATAAATTTATTAGTTTTTCAATTCAGAGCTCAATAACGACCAGATGTTATGCCACTCGAAAAATATATTTATAGCTTAGAAGTGTTGAAGATCTTTAAGAAATATCCTATCAGTGCTGGTCTGGAAGTATTGGATTTCGTGGGTTCAAAAACTCATTTTATTATTGTCTTAAATCTTGTGAAAAAAGCACAGAATTAGCGAAAAACTGATTAAAATCTAAACCAAATCCTGTGAATACTTAACACCTCTGAAATTCTATACATTTGTTTGGAATATTTGTTTCAATGAATATAAATATAAATAATTATAAATTGCTTTCAAATCTCTATGAATTTTGTCCAAATTTTGTTGAATTTTGACTTCACTTCACAGCTATTTGTTTGCATTTATTCATCACTTTTTACTCAAAAAAAATATATAAAATCAAAAATATAACTCGTTTTTAATCACACTTTTATTTGGGAAATATTTTGTTTTAATAGACTTTGAAAAATACATTTAAGATATAAATGAATTAAATAACAAAATGAAATACTTTTCAATAAATGAAGTCATTGTTTGGCCCGTAATTGGAGTAAAAGAATTGCATTTTAATAAAACACTTAACATTTGATTAATGGACTCAACAATACTTTTTTGATTGTATTGTTTTTGAGGTAAAGGTCTGTAATATAGGAAATGTGTGTTTGGTTTTCATTTTTATTGCTCTCAACGATAAAAATTCATATATTTTTCCAAATATTCACAACTCATTGACATTAATATTATGTGAAAGTTTTATATCTCGCCGAACGTGACATAAGACCGACTCTCACATTAAATAGTGTTTTATTTTCAGTTAATATATAAACATATTTTCAAGAATTAAATTATGCGAAACGTATACATAGGGCTGTGCTCTCGGGCACAGACACCACTCTCGCCACTCAACGATATTCTCTATAAACATGAATACAAAGTTATGTATATTTTGTGAGAAATTCTTCAAGAATTTTGTTGTAATAATATTTTGATTAAAATTTGTTTTTATTATAAACTCAAAAATATTGTTAAAAATGCAATAATTTTTAATGTCTTTCATGTTATTAGTCTTTCGTGTTATTAGTCTCTGAACTCAAATATAAATATAATTTCGCTTTTATTGTCAATGACTTTATTAACAGTGAATTCATTGTTTTTATTACATTTAACGATATTATTGTGAATATTGTTATTATACTTTGGGTTAAAGTTTTCGTCAATTTTGAATAAATTCAAATCATGTAAATTGTTATATATTTTATTTTGTTCTCACTTTTCGTTGTTTTTCATTCACGGCTTTTAGTGTGTATTCTATGTTTAAAAGCGAATGAAATGCTTTTAAATTCAATTCTTTTATTTATTTATTTTTTATTTATTTATATTTAGAGCTGAAAATAATATGACTTTTTGTGCATATTTTCACTCATGCTCTCAGACGATAAGGGAATGGGTTGTTGTCTGATGTGATGGCCAACTATAAGATGGCAATTACTCTACTTGTTATACATCATGTCTTCATATTTTGTCCTTCAATTCAAACACATTTTATTTTATTTGAATTATTTTTAATGAATTCATTGTTTGTTTGGAATATAAGATATATTTTGAATCAATCAATACATTTATGATGTGTTTTGCGGTACAACGAAAACAATATAAGTCATAGCCTTTGGTCATTCACTCGTATTAATAATGAATACCTTGAGTGAAGTCCTCTTATGTCTTATAATAAGATTTTGCAAAACTTTTGTTTCTTTGAATGAATGCCAAAGAAAATGAATTTTGAAATACAAGACATAATTAATGCCTTTCAGACAAATGTTTGGTTTAGAAAAATATATGAAAAATGACTTTATTTTATGAAATAATAATTTGAATGAATATATAATAATAAAAATATCTTTCATTTTCACAGTTTTGGTATATTTTTGAAATTCAAATCTGAATTATATTTCATTCAATGAATAATTAATTAATATATTAAAAATATACGAAAACTGAACGAAAAATGTGTTTTGTTTTGAAATACTTTGAAAAAACAAAAAGAAATATAATTTTTATTTATTGAAAATTTTTGTTTTGTCTTCAAATGAATTCAAAGATGTATTACATGAACGAAAAGTGACGAACAATTTATCTTCACTTTGATGTTTGACTTCAATATCATTAGAAAAAGGTTTTTTGTCTCAACTTTTTGTTCAACAAATATACAGTAAATATAATACAACTTATGATTGCATTTATTAATAATGATCTCTTCTTTGCTTCTCTTCTTCGACAAAGTCTTACTTCAATTTATAGTTGACTTTCTTTGCAATCAATTTTTATTTGAATTAGTATTTGTTTGTGCCGTCGGAACGGTATATGCTGTATATCCTCAACAATTGGTAGCAAACCCCCAAAAGCACGTCTTCGACAACGACTACATATTTTTTTAGTTGATATTTACACCGAATTATATGTCTTCTACTCTTATAATAACTTTTGTCCCTATTTTTCAAACTTATCTTTGAATTCAATTTATGTTTTGACTCATTTCGCTCCCTTTCCTCCCTTTCCTCCACTTCCATTCCTTTTGTTATTGCAGGGAAGAGTGGTTTTCATATCATTCTCAAACACTTTTTGAGTTTTGTGTATTATCTCAAACAATATCCGATTATTTTAGGCTCACTTTCGATGCTTTTGAGTCAAACTATTATCAAAATAATAGTATTTTTCATAACAAATGAATTATAAAAAATGCATTCAATTTGAAAGACTATTAAAACGATTTCATTGCAAATCTCATAACAAAATTGAAGGCAAGATTGAAATGCATTTACTTTTATGAACTCATTGTTCGAAACACAAAATGATAGGAATTTTGGTTTTATTTTTTAATTTTCAAATAAAATAAAAATAAGTTTTATTATACTTTTGGGTAAAATTTTGGTTCACTTATATATATATATTTATTTTATGACCCATTCCTCTAAGAAGTCGTTATTTTGGATTACTTATCAGTCTTAAGATGTATTTCCTTTTCAAATATATAGTTCAATTGACCACAGATTTCGACACATATTTTCAAAGATATATAAAAAACTTTGTTTTTAATCATTTATAAAACTTTTATTAATTATTCAAAAGTTTTCATTAAAATTTTGTAAAACAATTTTGAACAACACTTTCAGACGTTTTACTTAAATTTATTGGAATTTTTATTTTGAAAATTAATTTAAATAAAAAATGATTAATGAAAACAGAGATAATTTATTATGAATTTATCGCATATCGAAAACCATATAAGAATTTGAATATTTATTTTGAATATAAGTTTTTAACGAATAAGTTATTATTCTCTCATCCCTATCCTCTCTACCGATAACTGTATTATATTTTCTTATATATTAAGAGTGAAAAATAAATCAATTTTTATGATTACAATTATATGTATAACAAAGTAATTAAGAAATGTTTTTAAGTTTAAATTCACTTGAATTGAATTTTTAAATTAATTACTGTTTGAATCGAAAACACTTTTAATTATATTAACTATTAATATATAATTCAATAATAATTTGAAAATTTGTTTAATTTAAAAAAATAAGAATTGATTGAATGAATGAATTGATTGTATTTTGTGTTTATTTTCTCTTCTTTGACAGTAATAGAAATTTTAACGATTTTTGTTAACATTGAAATTGATTTTTAATCATAAAAAATATTCTTTTCATTACAGATATGACAAGAATTTGACTCATTTGTGATCATTGACTCAAAAGTAAAACTCAAAAATGTTTGACATTCAAAGACATTAATAATAATATTCTGTTTATTTCACGACAACTGACTGTATATTACATAACAATTGCAGTGAATATAAGAATAGTATTATTCGACATAAAGTCATGTATTCTTTACGTCCGGCGCGTTCTATGCCATCATTAAGTGGTCGGCGCTCTAGTTATCACCACCACTACCACCAGTCATCCATCAACTTAATCAGCACAAGTCCTACCTTTTACTTCACACCAGTTATGCCCCGAAAGATGATTGCAAAGCTATTGCAAGTAAGTGTCCACATATCCACTCACCGCCAGTTCCGCAATTCATATGACATAACTGTGCGCTCGACTATTCCTACCGTTCAATGTGTAATACAATCTCTCATTACGTGTAAATGTATTTTCATTTTGTTTTTTGACAAAACTTTCATAATATCTATGAATAATTAGTTGAAGGGATATTAAATCCCAGCTCTCTCTCTCTCTCTCTCTCTCTCTCTCTCTCTCTCTCTCTCTCTCTCTCTCTCTCTCTCCCATTTTATTTAGATTACATTTCATGTAAAACTTTTTTCCATAAATATTATATGAAATGCAAACAAATGTATTATTTTTAAGAGAAAGTCTCAAATGTTGTCACATATATCACAACTACAACCCCTGGCTATCCCTTAGAGAAAATATTTTTCTTTTTATATCAAAATTATATCATTGAATGACATAATTATTAGTGACAGCCATTGATCGACAGACATAATGCCATTCCATCCATAATATCCTTTCCCACATGTGGTGCTAAAACGATGGGAAAGTCATTGCATTTATTGCTTAAATAAAAAACTGATCCAAAAGTATGGATTCGTTGGTCGATTCGGCAAACCATTAACACTACAAATCCCTGGTTTATATCGACGCTCATCCAAAATGCACTGCCATTTGATACCATTCCCTAATAGATAACACATTCTTATTGCTCACTAAATAGGGATTAGTTTTAATAATAATTTATTAGTTTTTTTAGTCGAATAACAAAAAATATTATGAAAATAATTCTCTTTATTGTCGACATAACAGTTATTTTATACCACAGTTTGCCTTCAAATCTCACATCAAATACAATCAAATAATGATTTTTTTATAAAAATTAAATACAATTTTCAATTCATTAAATTTTTTTCTTAATCTATTTTTATATTTATTTTTACAAACAAAATAATGAATATTTTTAGTAATTCTTAATTATTTATGATATTTATGCCAATAATATATAATTTATATAAAAATTCATAGAATATATATTTGTTTATTCAATGATGTATTAAAACAATGATTGAATTTGACTGAATTTGACTGTTCTTTATATAAGGCAATAATTTCTCCAATAATTATCAAAATTTATGAATATTTTAGATTCAAATTTCAATGAAATTGATTGAAAACAAACGCTTTTTTATCAGTTTTTTACTTTGATTTCAAATGTATTTTATGTCCAATTCTTTGCCAAAACATTTGTATTGAAATGTGATTTTTCTCGTTCTTTGTGTTCATTATAAGCGATAGTCTTATCAAATGTGAGCGAAGAATATATGTATTTATTGAACGGAAAACCAGAATATAATGGAATTTGTCTTTCAATTGGCCGGTCATATAATGGATGTCCAAATGTCTCTAATGATTGTAGCATTGAATACAAAACAATAACATTGTATTGAATGATATGTTTGTCATTCAATGGACAACAAAATGTAAACCAAAATGTATTGACTGTTTTTGAGACCGCAGAGGAATGACAGTCAGAAGGAAATGCCATTCGATAACAATATAGATAAATATGTGACCATTCGGTCTAATGGCCAGACAGTACACATGAGCGCCGGATCTTATCTTATTAGTAATGAGTTTTGCTTTGTTCACAAACGACAACAAATTCAATATATTCTGTGATTTATTCTTAATTTTTGTCCAAAAAATATGAGAATAAAAGTCAATAAAACAATTGCTAATCAAAAACGTCTGAGCCGTCAGTTCTGTCATGAGTTGTGGTATAAAGAAGGCATTTATTAATGTATTTCTTCTTCATTGCCAACAGTTTGTCTTTTTTGTCATTTTGATGGTCACTGTCATCATAAACATACTGTTCATTGTCGACACCACTCGAAGACTGCGAAACGAATCCAAAATTAATGGTAAAAATTTTAATGTTTTTTATGATTCTTAAGATATTGCTGTTCATCAAAGGAGACGATTCTTCAGCAAATGAGATCAGACCAAACAGTCTGAAACTACAAGAGAGTCAAAGCAGACAAATCAATGTCGAAGTGATGTCCAGTCAGTCAAAGGTGTCGGTTATAGTCGACGGAACGACTGTAAGACATATTGTATTAAATGATTGAATCAAATATTTAATGATCTCTTTGTTCAGATTGTGGACGACTCTGACGAGGGTAAGGGTCGTGGCATACATGTGCTCGTGTTGTCTCAGTCGACGGGTTCAGT